>JASDQU010307551.1:51850-63963 GCA_032191745.1 Picea mariana
AGGAAAGTTTGATAACTCAAAGGGAGAACCCTTAAAATGTTGGGGTTGTGGAGAAGAACATTTACTGAGGGACTGCCCGCACTGACATAAAAACAGTTGGAGAATTTACAACATTCAGGAAGATACCACCATCAATGACGTGGCTAGGAGTGTGTCACAAATTTATGCAGCCTTGGATGATAAACAACTGACCACCAAGCTTCAGTGGTGGAGACGAAAGGTATGATCACCAACCATCTAGTGTCTATTCTAATTGACCCTGGTTCAAATTTGAGTTATATAGCTCCTAAGGTTGTTGATAAGTGTAAATTATAGCCACATAAACACACCAAGCCATGGTTGGTACAGTTAGCCACTGGCACCAAAAGAAAGGTAGCGGAGGTCATACCAGCTTGCCAATTCACTATGGGTGAATTCCCCACCCAAGCAACCCTTAACATAATACCCCTAGGATCATATGACCTGTTGATTGGTGTGGATTGGCTAGCCACATATAAATCCAGACTGGACTGTTACCATAAAGCCTTAGAATGTGTAAGTGAAGAAGGAAGAAGGATAACCCTTCAAGGGATCCAAAAACCTATCTTGGTGAGATGAATATTAGCCCTTCAAATGAGAAAGTATTGCAGAAAGGGATGCCCACTATATGCGATACGGGTGTTGGAATCAGTTGAAGATGACAAACCAAGCCTCGAAGACCACCCCATGTATTTCTGGAAGAGGTACCGAGTCTACCTCCGAGAAGGGACATTGACTTCTTGATAGAACTTGCACCAGGAGCAGTGCCAGTGTCTAGGACACCCTACAGGATGAGCACACCCAAGCTAGTTGAGATTAAATTACAACTAAAATAAATGATGGACAAAGGCTATATCCGACCCAGCATGTCTCCATGGGGAGCACCAGTCCTGTTTGTAAAAAAGAAAGACGGTACCCTCCGACTGTGCATAGATTATAGACAACTAAATAAGGTAACCATAAAGAACAAGTACCCCTTACCCAGGATCGATGACTTGTTCGATCAATTGGGAGGTGCTTCCATCTTCTCAAAGATTGACTTGAGATCTGGATACCATCAAGTCCGAATCAAGGGTGAAGACATCCACAAAACTGCCTTGAGGATGAGATATGGTCACTTTGAGTTTGTGGTAGTACCATTTGGATTAACCAATGCCCCTGCCACTTTTATGTGCTTGATGAACAATGTGCTCAGCAAATTCCTAGACAAATTTGTACTAGTTTTTATTGACGATATATTAATTTACTCCAAGAATAGAGAGGAACATGAGGAACATCTTAGACTTGTGCTTCAAGTGCTAAGAGAACATAATATCTATGCCAAATTTAGCAAGTGCAAACTTTTCCAGAAGCAAATACATTACTTGGGCCATGTCATATCTGAAGAAGGAGTAGCAGTAGATCCTGACAATATCAGGTCTATCATGGAATGGCCTACCCCAAAGGATGTTTTAGATATCAGATCCTTTATGGGCTTAGAATGATACTATAGGAGATTTATAAAAGGATTCTCCAAGATTGGTTGTCCAATCACTGCCCTTCAGAAGAAGGGAGCTAACTTCATGTGGAAACAAGAATGTGAAGAAAGATTTCAATCCCTAAAACATCTACTGATCCACGCACCCGTGTTGAAGATCGTCGATCCCGAAGCTGACTTCCTCGTGTGCATATATGCCTGCAAGGAAGGGCTCGGAGGAGTCCTTATGCAAGGAGGAAGTGTAGTCTGCTATGAATCTCGAAAATTGAATGAGCACGAAGTCAACTATGTGACCCATGATCTAGAACTGACTGCCATAGTGCATGCCATAAAAATGTGGAGGCATTACCTGCTGAGAAGGAAATTTTTACTTATGACAGACCACTGTGGATTGCGGTATCTATTTGACCAACCAAAACTTAATGCTAGACAAGCTAGGTGGATGGCCCTTCTTAGTGAGTTTGATTTTGAAATCAAACATATCAAGGGAAAGGAATATAAGGTGGCTGATGCCCTTAGCAGAAGTATGAAAACAATTCACCTGACAGCGGTGAGCACCTGCGAAACAAATGTCAAGGAAAGAGTCAGGAATGCATAAGAAATAGACACATTCTTCCAGACCGTGACCTTGTACCTAGAGCAAGAACCCACATGGATAAAGTATGAAGGCTACCGGATGATATATGGAGGTTTGCTAACTTACAAAAATAGATTGTATATTCCAGATTGTGATGACTTGAAGAGGTTCATAATGGATGAACTACATAAAAGACCATATACTGGTCATCCAGGATACCACAAGAGGATCACAACCACCAGGAAATAATTCTATTGGCCTGGATTGAAGAAAGACATAGCTGAGTACTTAGCCAAATGCATAGAATACCAACAGGTTAAAGAAGAACACCGACACCCAACAATATTATTACAACCTCTACTAATCCCGGAATGGAAATGGGAAACCATCTCCATGGATTTCATCACCGGATTACCAACCTCGACCAAACAGAATGACGCCATCATGGTAGTGGTGGATAAATTGAGAAAGTCCGCTCATTTTATCCTCGTCAAGTCGACTTGCAAGGCAATAGACATCGCCAACATATTCATGAAGGAGATATTCATACTACATGGTATGCCTAAAGAGATCGTGTCTGACAGAGACACGAAATTTACTTCCAACTTTTGGAAATCCTTGATGGTTGGTCTGGAGACCAAATTACTGTTTAGCATAGCCTATCATCCTCAAACCGATGGACAGACGGAAATATTGAACCAAATATTAGAATACATGCTAAGGATGCATGTAATGCATCAACCCAAAAAGTGAGAAGATTACCTGCCACTGGTAGAATTCGCCTACAACAACGACTACCAAGAATCCCTGAAGATGAGTCCTTTCGAAGTCCTCTATGGTAGGTAGTGCAACACTCCAGTCAGTTGGAGTAATCCCATAAAAAAAATTACTATTGGACCCGACATGTTGAAAGAAATGGAACAACAAGTGATTCATATCAAACAAAATCTAAAGGTCGCTCAGAACAGACAGAAAAGTTACGCTGAATGAAAGAGAAATCCAAGAGAATTCAAGATGGGAGACCACATATATCTCATAGTTAGGCCCAGGAAGAGTTCCCTGAGGATGGGAGCTTGTGCCAAGTTGGCACCTCGGTATTGTGGACCCTTTGAAGTTCTATATAGAGTGAGACCTGTAGCCTATAGGCTAGCACTTCCTCCCATAGTAAAAGCACATAATGTTTTCCATGTTTCATTACTGAAGAAATATGTACACGATTCTAATCATATAATTGACTGGTCTATGATCCAGGTGGAATCAGAGGGAGAATTCTTTCCAGAACCTCAATGCATACTGGACAGAAAGGAAACCCCACTCAGAAACTGAACCATTGCACAGGTCAAGGTGTAGTGGAAACATTTTGGCCTAGATGAGGCTACGTGGGAAATGGAAGATGCCATGAAACAGGAATATCCGATTTTGTTTACTTCTATACATACATGTCATATTGATAGATAGAACATTGAGGATGATGTTACTTTAAGGGGGAGGGAATTGTAACACCCTGTTTCACCCAGTCTGTAAAAATAACTATATTGGCCAAGAACTATGGCAAACTCAAAGATGTGAATGTTTGATTTGACAGACCTTTGTATAAAAGGTTGATGAATGTAAATTATGTTATGAATATGTGTTGCATGACTACTAGGAGGGGGATGTGCTAAAAGAGACCATGATGGCTAATGAGAGGTGGTGGAAGGGACCTGGAATGGTTGCGTTAACTTCCACCGAGCCAGTACCGTACTGGTTTTTACTTGTTCAAAGACC
Organism: Picea mariana; assembly: GCA_032191745.1. Taxonomy (NCBI): domain Eukaryota; kingdom Viridiplantae; phylum Streptophyta; class Pinopsida; order Pinales; family Pinaceae; genus Picea; species Picea mariana. Next base: position 55,690 of record JASDQU010307551.1, read on the forward strand.
AAAGCAACTCTCTGACCCTGGAATGGACTTCCCGTCAGATTGGTAGGTGGGGAGGCTCCTCAAGAGTTAATGAGGGGATGGGGGTGAACCGCTCATTCGTAAAAGCTCTCAGACCTGACCACGGAAAGGGAAATTCAGGCCACACGCAATCTTGCAGAGAAAAGGAAAGAGAGGAAGTGTGGTAAAGGGTAGAGGAGAGAGCACACGCGACGAGGGATCGCAGAAGAGAACTGGAAAAACTCTGGAAAAAACAGAGAGTTCTAAACATAGGAGAAGGAGAGAAACCTTCGTCCTGTATTATTTTTCTGTATTAGGAGAAGGAGAGTAACCTTCGTCCTTGACTTCCGTTGAGCTGGGACTAGGATACTGAATCTCAAAGCATCGTGGTCTAGCTCGGGGGTGGCTAGTGGTAAATCCGTTTGGAGTCACTGAGCCTACGGTTGGGTGGAAATGAGCACCCCTCTCAGTAGTTGCATCACGCCTGGTGGATCTGATAAGTGTTTTATGCCTTGTATTTCGAATTGAATATCATGAATACATGCTTATGTTTATATGTCCATAATAATTTCTATGTGGAATGATTGCCTGGTGTTTTAGACTGGAAATAATGGATGCATGTGTACTCTTACATGCCATAGTTGGTTTCTGTACAAATGATTAAGTCTGGGGCATGAGTTTGCTCCACTGAGAATCACCTTGTTTGCTTGATTTTCATAATATTCTGGGAAGGCCCCTCGAGAGTACTCTTCCTTGGGAATTACCCCATAAACCTTGGAACCGTACCAAATATTTACCCAGAGACTTGACTAAGACCAGGGACAATTGCCCAAGAACCATTTGAAGGTTCATGTGATCTGAGTTTGCAAACCTTATGCAAGAAAGAGTAGCTCTCTAAGGTCTCAGAGTCGTGGGAGTTTGAAGCTCCGAGAGGTTGAATTTCATGATTCAAGCTCAGAAGGGATAGCGAGTCCAATTATAGAAAGAGAATACCCTATCGTTTGGTAGACGAACGGTCGGAATCCTTTCGGAAATACCCCAGATTTATCAAAGACCGATGGATCTAGAGAAGGAGCACGGGCGTTAACACCTCAACCCTTTCAGCCTTCGCAAGTAGCGATGGGATCCAGAACCATAGATCCAAGGATCTGATGGAGCTCTATTGACTGTCGATCTTAGCCTTTTCACAGGTAGGAGAGTAGCATTTCGCTGACTCACGACTTGGAGTGGTCAAGGGTAGGACAGCACAAACTCATGATTCGTGAAATTGCGACGTGATCATGGTCGTTGGATCCAAGCCACGAGAAAACCGTTGGATCAGAACCTCCATGTGGTATCGTGTATTAGGGGTTCAAAGGTTGAAAGAACTTTCTTTCGACTGCAGAAGTCACGAAGTGCCGAGCACCGAGGGCTCATGCGATCACATGGCACATCCATTAGGTGGGGACCCTGTGGTTGACAGGTGGCATAACAACAAGCGCCCAGAGAAAGGTGGGAGCGGGTGACAGGTGATGGACGCATGTCACCTGGGAAAGAGTCAACCCATTGTTGACTTGTCGTGGTTCGGGGTTTCGCAGGATGAGGAAGTTGCACCTTGATCGCTAAGGTCACAAAACACTGAGAGCTGAGGTCTCATGCGACGGGAGGCTTTGACACAGCTCGTAAGCAGAGTACAACAGAGGAGACAAGTGGCATGTACGCTTCGCTTGGCAGAGTCCACATAACGTTGACCTCTCGCATCTCAGGGATTCGCGAAGGAGGAGCACAAGGGCTCAACACTCCAACTAGCAAAGTTGCGAGTTGCGAGTAGTGCTAGTGTTTAGCCTAGCCTATGGTTACATGTAGCAGGCGCTAGTGAGGAGGGAGCCATACCTGTATCGTGTCTCGGGTATTGATGTTTGGAGAAAGAGGAGTCGAGAGCCTTTACTCCCAACTCGCGAGTTGCGAAAGGTGCTTGTGCTAAGGCTAGGTTGTGGTTGCTTGGAGGAGGATAAGGAAAGGGAGGGTCTATGCTAGGCCCCATAGAAATTCGGGGATTCTGTCCCTTGAAGAAAAAGACAAAAAATCTAGGTTTCCATAGTGGGTTTGTGACAATGGTCCATGGCAGTCATTCTTCTAGGACGTATGTCTGAATTAGAAGAATAGTCCTTGTATCCCATGGCGTGGATTTCAACATCTCTTGGAACAATTATTCTTCTAGAAAATATGTTTGGATTAGAAGAATGGTTTTTATATCACTCTGTGGAGTGAGTGACTTATTCAACATCATGCCCAATTAATCATATGGAGTATGGATTTGAAATATGATGTAGTTAATGCTATCATATGATACTGATAGTGATGATGTTTCTCGTGAGTTGATCTACGTGATCATGAGATATCATGTGTGGATATGATGATGCTACATGTTTAATGGTCTATATGTGCTCAATACCATTGCCTTTAATACCTAACTAGCTAGGAGGAAGTGTTGATATTATGGTAGATGCGAGAGGTATTAAACTCCACGTGTAACCTTTGACAAGACTAGAATATTTCGGGAAGCAAGAGAAACCCTAAAACGTTGGATAATAACCCTAAAAGACAAGTCGAATCAAGAGAATATTTAATATTGAGTTATTAGCCTTCAGAGAGAGAAGTCATCCCAATAAAGTGAGATAGAGCAGTATAAATAGAGGGAGCTAGAGCTCATTTGTCACTCTTACTCACTCAGAACTGCATAAGACTAGTGGTGCACAAGTTTGGAGAGGGAGTGAAACTGTAGCTGCTGCAACTGTTATTTTGGATTTTGGTTGGACTTTATCTTGGTCATGGTTTGGAATTTATGCTTGGTCTTTGGTTTTTCTTGCTTGGTGCGCTACCTTGGTTGGCTATTGGTATGCATCTAGAATTATTCTGTCTGTCAAGGTTAAGGTGCTCGGGGGTGGCCTTTGTGCCTATGGTTGGGTGACAATATTGTTATATTGTCTATGGAAAAATGAGCACATCTCTTTATTTCTAACACAAACCAATGGCTGAATATCTCGATCAAAACCTAGATGTTGAAACTTGGCCGTGTTAAAAATGGATGAGCATTATGTTATCCCACCCAATAAGTAATCCTCCATCCCATCTGGATAAGTATTTCATATTCAAATATGGGATTACAACGTATAGAATGCATAGTCTGTCTTAAGAGATAAATATAGAGCCTGGAGGGAAGGACAAAGGCAGAACCAAGACTAGTTAGAGGAGCTATAATCTCAATCCCAAGAAATTTGTTAGAATAGGCCCATAGGTTAATCTCACCTAATATGTCTATTGTTTAGTCCCGGCTATTGGATTTCCATAATTGTATATGGCCTATGCTCTATGTTAATGTGAAGCAGCCCTGCCATGCCTGTTTTGTGTTCAGCCTGCTACACATCTACCCCTCACTTGGAATCCATTTCTGCTAGGTATCTTCCTCTCCTCTCCTCTCTACCATTTCCTCTAGGTATATGATTGTTCTTGCCATGTATCTATTTGTTGTCACTTTAAATCGTCAAAGCATCCTTTCCCGGTAACTCACTGGCTTCAGTTAGTCCCTAATAAATCAAGATCCTTCTTGGTTGGGTGGGCTTAAGGACTGAATCAGCTATAGGTAGGTGAGAATTCTTTCTGTTTTTCTAGATCGGTGTTAGGGAATCATTAGGAATTAGAAACGTAAAGGACCGGGCCCTATTATGTATGTATGCATAAAAAAATGGTCTAAAATTGAGTTTCCTTTCATAAGGAATTCTAAAGTTGAGATGATTGGACATTACAGAATGAATGAACAACTAGAATGACCTGGAATTATTATAAAATCCCAACCTGTAACGAATAACACGCCAAACCAACATAAATCCCACCCACCTATTTTCCCCTCTTAGCTAAGGGGTGGATTGGAGATAGCATAAGGTACTTGAGATATCTTATAAGTAAAGGTGTCGAGTTGTCTCCTCATCCCCAGAGTGAACGAGATGTAGGCTCTTAATGAGCTTAGGTAAGACCTGTATTTTCTTATTACTTCATCGTAAAAAACCCTCTTATACTTACTATTGATAACAATTCAAACAATGTTTGCTAGACCTTACACGAGCCCAGATAAGACAAGCTCAACTTAGGGGAATCTGAGCATAGTGTAAGGAAGGTCAGGACCAATCCCCTTACCTGCCTGAGAAAATATCAGGAGAAAGACCTTCCAAAACAAACATTAGGTAAGACTTACAAGAAGGGATAACCTTTTCTTCGCTAGCTAAGAGTTGGATATGAAGCTTCTAAGTGGAAAAGAAGTAGAAGACCTACCAATGGAGCTTCCTGGTTAACCTAGATTATATATGGCTGGGGAGGAAAGGTTGGGAGGGTTGGGGGGACTTGGTATTGACTTCATGACATAAGTCACCCTCATTCATAAATTCAGAGAGGAAGATGAGGCCTAGAAGATAAGGACTGGTGTGGGCCTTCCTTCATGATGTTCAAGGCCCTCTTTCATAAAGTGATAGGATTTCCTAGACCCGGGTGGCCTTTTCAAGTAAGATACACCTTATTTCCTTGGTCTGGTACTTTGTTACATAAGGGCCAAGCTTAAGTTAGACCTATTTGATGTTAGGATATGATAAATCAATTAATCACTCGATATATAAATATCGTATGCACGTATATAATGATACTAGAGATATCATATGCTCATACATAATGAGACTCACCCGACTCATCAAATGAACTGACCAACCGACACTTATTTTCACCTAATACGCCGATTTACCCATATATCTCCCAATCACCAAGGGGGTGGAGATGCCCGCCAGATTCCCTCTCCCAAAGGTACATCTTACTCACTATCGCACCTGAATCAGATATGATGAACAATGAAGCATCAAATTCAGGCCTTCAACTTCTTTCTCGAGTGCCACTTATAACTAAAGACAAGGTTACCATGAATTGAGTCTATTATCTACGTATTAACCTCGAAGCAAGGAAAAATCCCAAATTAGGTGTAGCCTTTACTCCAGTGATTTTAGGACTAACCATTTGAAAGAGATCTATGAACCTAATACTTTACTAATCCTTTGTCGGAAACATGAAACTCGACCATCAAGATTTATTTTTTGGCATGCCTCTCTATGGTTTCTAAAGAGACAATTAGGCCTCCACGGGGGATAATCACTCAAAATCCATAGTCCTGCGTGCTTAGTATAATAACATTCCAAATAGTCTGAATATGTGATCACCCTTTCATTGTATTCGACGCTCTTAGACCAATCGAGTAAGCTGCTTGTACTAGGTAAACCTGACCTTTCTCGCCCCCTAAAGACACCAACTAACTCTTCTACCGGGTTCAACCCACTCCTTAGAACTGGGAATGGTAGGTGTATCCATTTTCCATGGCACATTTCTCTCTTCCATCAACATGATTGTTTCCATTTTAGCCTTGCCTGAGTAGCACCATTGGTGGGAAGGGGGCTAGTCTGAAGCATGTGGTTATCTCCATAGAAATAAGCATTGGTCATTCTTCTATTACTCCATTCATGCTCTTTTTAAACAATTGGATTGGTCATCACTGTGGAGGGATCAGAAAGAGAATTTCCTATCTACCTGAGACCCTTTGATTGCTGGAGGAACTATCAAAATGTAGTACAAATACCTTGAAATAACCCTCTTATTATTTATTAGCTTATCTCGCATTTACGAGTTTATTATTAATTACTGAAACGTGATGATCCAAAGCCCTGCCACATCGTTGAAATGTGGAACATCAATAAAGGCCAACCAATCTTCGGGGGTTCAATGACGATATAGATCATGTAAATGGAAAATGACACGGTTTTTAGATCACCTTTCACGAAGTTGAAGTTGTCTAAAGAAATTAACAAAGTCGAAGTGAAAGCCTTTCACAAAGTCAAAGTATTTATCAAACCTTCCTTATCGAGGAGAAAAACTCTATGGGTATAACCTATAAAAACTATCTCATGGTCTCACGGTCTTTCTCGACACCCACCACCTTTAGTGGTCCCACCATAACTTCTCTCGATAGCAATATAATAAATCAGCTCGAATCGAGTAAGCCTCTCAATCACCTTAATACTCTGGTAGAAGTAGGTTTATGAACCCTCTCACTCGTAGGTTGACACAAGTTCTTTCCTTCTAGTAAGCCTCAGACTGGTAGATGGGAATACCCTCTCACTTGTAGGTTGATGCACCCTCTCACTTGCAGAAGGAAGGATAACAATTCGAAGCCAACAAGAGCAATAACCAAAGAAAGAAAGGCCGGAGAACATACCAACTCTTACACTCATTTATCTCTTCCACCTGAAATTCTATCCCCAGCAAGAGCAAAAACCAAAGAAAGAAAGGCAGGAGAACAAACCAACTCTTCCACTCATCTATCTTTTCCACTTGAAAGTCTATCCCCAACAAGCCTTAACCAACAAGCTCATAAGCAATCCTTAACACATATTTAATGGCGGGCTTTCCACTATTAGATATGACTCTCTAAGACCCTTCTACTAGTCCCCTTCCTTCACTCACTCTACCCAAACTTCTGACTGCTAGTCCTTTTGTTGGTCTTGACCTTCCCTCTCAATGACCTTCTAATGACCTTCCCTCTTGTAGGTTGATGCAGGTTCTTTCCACTGCTTCCTTCCATCTCAATACCAATCAGTGGGTAAGGTAACGACAAGGTAGGACCAACGAAACCCCTGACCTTTAGGGAGACATAACGACCTTTACTTTAAGGGAGAAATATAAGATACGATAAGACGAGTCAGTAGTAAATCCTTTTGAGTTAGTAGAAAATCAATCCTTAGAAAATAAACTTTCAGTAGCAATTAGAAGTAAAAAATCCTTTCCTTATGCGAGGAGAACAACTTAGATATCAGGCCCACAACCTATCAGAGGTACAACCTATACCTTTATCTATAGGGAAGAATCCCCTAAAAGAGCATGGAGTCAACCGCTATAAGGGCCCAAAACCTATAAGATGGTTAGCTTCCAGAAATGTAACATGATGTAGTTTTGAAGGGCATAATTACATATATAAATATGGGCTCAATGTAGACAAGCCCTTACCTCTATGTGAGATTTATAAGTAGATATGCCCCTACGGTGAGGAGATCGACTATATGGCTCTATATAAATAAGAGGAGAACATGGCTCTAGATAAATAAGAGGTGGTAGAGAATATAGAGTCAAAATCCTAAGCAAAGGCAGTAACAACATATCGAGATCATGAGCTAGTTGGAAAGCCAATAGCACAACTAGTAACAGAGTCCCTAGTCCTAGTAATAGATCCAAATCTAGACGATTTTCTTTGCGTCTTATTCGGCTACTATTAAATAAGGAGTCCTATACCTATAATTCCTTTTCAAAGGAGATTGGGTTCATTCAATGGGTGAATCGAATCATTGACTCCATATACCTGATTGCTTGTCTGAAAACAATATTACCAACTTAACGAGAACTTGATCGAGTTCTCATTTTTTCAAGGGTCACATTTTTTATCCTGTTTTTAAAAATGGTGCTACCAGTAGCACCCCCTCTCCATTTTTAGGTGGTTTTTTGATATTTTAAATTTACTAATCCGTAATGTTTCCACATTATTTTTTATGATGGTTAAAATTTACTCTCAAATCAAAAAGTGATGCTGCTAGTAGCATTGCGTTTTTTTTGGAGTTCAAATCATAACTTAATTGAAACCGTGCTTTCAACAACTGGTACCATTGTCAATAAACAACTCAAAATTTACTCCTAAATCATTGCTTAAATTTTCATTTTTTATTTTTTAAAATTTATATTAAAAAAATCAATAAATTGGACAAAAGAAAAAAAAACTTCGCAAGTTAGTTTTTAAAAGAATTTTAAAAAACACCCATTTTAAAAACAAAAAACTCTAACCCGAATTTAATGTTTTTTTTGAAAAATAAAAAACTGAAAAAAACTAAGAAAAAAAAGGAATTGAAAAAAAAATAAAAATAAAATTTAAAAGACAAATTTATATAAAAAAAATTAAAGAAAAACTAAAAAACCAAAAACTAAAAAACTTATATAAAAACTAAGGTAAAATTAGAAAAAACAACAACAAATGTATGAGAAAAAAACTTAAAAAAAATTAAAAAAACACAATAAAATAAAAAATATATATAAAAAAAACAAAAATACCACACCTAAATTAAAAAATTTAATACAAAAGAAAATTAAAAAATAACAAAAAATACCCAAAATAAACCTTAAAATAACTCAAAAAAGCAAAAAAATTGAAAAAACATTAAAACAATT
>JASDQU010307551.1:66432-79780 GCA_032191745.1 Picea mariana
GCCCGTGAGATGGACCTCAAAAGCTCTGAAATAGACCCCACCAAAAAGAAGTAGAAATACCCAAGCAACCACTCTGTAACACAGATTAGAAGGGGATGTAGGGGATCCCGAACACCAAGACCACTGAGAAGGCCCTGACATTGCATCAATCCCTGAACAAACCAGCAGAGATGGCTTGGTGAGGGCCAAACCCTCAAAAATATTCAAGTAATTTCCTCCACGCACACTAGAGGCTGAAGAGATAGAGGACCAATAACTCGTAGATGACAAAAAGGGCTCCAGGTATTAGATCTAATGAGACAGTCCGAGAAGTAAAGAAAATGTGATGCTGATAAAACCAGATCTGATGAGAATACCAGCTCCATGCCCAGAGTAATCCGCCACATCCAACCAGATGACAACTCACCTGATCCAGATCCACACCCAAAACTAGCCTCCTCGGACCAAGCAAGAAAGGGCACGATTGAGGCAATGAGCACACCAGATCCACACCCATAAAGGAAGAACTGCCAACCGAACAAGGTTATGGAGCCGTTGGCATCACTTCGCACCCCAAAACTATAGATCTACAATCCATTGCACCGAGGCGACATCACCACAGGTGGCCATATATATATATTTGTTGTTTGCATTTTTTTTAAATAGATTTAAATGGAATATTTTTATGTTTTTTAATGAATATTTATTTATTTTTGGGGGAATGTTATGTTTTTTTTAGGTATTTTTTAAATTTGTATTAAATTTTTTGATTTTAGGTGTTTCAGTTTAGTTTTTTATATATAAATTTTTAATTTTTTTTTTTGTGTTTTTTTTTTTAATCTTTTTCAAAAGCTTTTTTCCATAAATTTGTTTTTTTGTTTTTAATTTTGTTGTCATTTTCCCTATATAAATTTGCTTATTATTATTTTTTTAATATTTTTTTAGTTTTTTACTTTTAGAAAAAAATCATTTTTGAGTTTTTGTTTTTAAAATGGGCATTTTTGGGGGAAATTTTAAATTTGTTTTATTTCTTTTTATTTATTTATTTTAATTTGAGTTTTGAATATATTTTTTTAAATGTGTTTTTTTCTTCATTTAAAAAAAAATATTTGAGAACATTTTGTCCTTTCTATTTTTTTTTTAATGTAAATTAAAAAAAAAAACGAAAACAAATTGTAAATAATTTTTCAAGTGACTATTTGGGGTTCAATTTTGGGTTGTTTATTTTCAAAGGGATCTGTTGTCAATGCCACAATTTCAATTATGTCGTAAAGAGCTATAATTTCAATGTTTAGAAAAAAACATTTTGTTTTAGGTAGCTTCACTTTTTGATTTAAGTGTTAATTTTAATGTTTTTCTAAGCAACCATTTGAGTTTTGAAGGTCATGTTTAAAAAATGTTGTAATTTTAACCCCATAAGAAAAAATGGTTCTACCAATAGCACCACTTTTTGATTTGGGAGTTGATTTTTGTGTTTTTAATGCAAAAATATTGGTTTTAAGGGCTAGAGTTCTCGTTTTGAGGTCACAGTTCTCATTAAGTTGTTAATATTGTTTAAAGCATAAATAGGCAGAACCAACACCCAGAGAGTTACTCACATTTTTAGTGTGGTGGTTGTTGAATGTAATATGCATGAAAGATTTATCCAAAGAGAGAGATTTCGAAGATGCCTCTGGGTGAATAAAAATGGATGGCGGACATGATTTTCTTAAGTAATCTATTCTGTCTAGATGCTACAAAACATGAACCACATGAAAAATCCTTATCAATACTCATGGTGAGTGATTCAATAGATTCCTTTCCCACTGTCCCATTTCATCTAATATATCTATTATTTATACATAATCCACATGTCTCCATATCCTCTTATACATCTAGAAAGTTGTATGCTTTGGGAAAGGCTTGTACAATTTGGGAAGACGAGACTTTCATTCATTGATCGAAAAGAGGGATCTACTTCAACGATCACAACCATACAAAAATAAGATAGTTGGACAATTAGTTGGAGTAGGCTGTAGAAAAAATGGTTGCATAGGAAGGCCGATCAACTCGGGAGGGATGGGGAGGTTCAATTGTTATCCAAGAACTGTAACGATTAGACAAGAAAGTAGGTAATGTGGAAATGACAGGTAGGAGTTTGGTGAAAGTTGTATCTAAATGTTGGCTGGGTGAACAAATGATAGGAAGGAGTAGTTATGAACCTTGTAGAGTGGTGAAGGAAGAATGTCGACTGATAGAAAGAACCCCCCTCCCCAACACGGCCCTTAACCACGGAGAAGTGGGGCTCCCCTACAAGACCGAAAAAATTCCCAACATTCGCGGAAGTAATCCTCCTCCATATCAAAAGGAACTAAACCCATAATAACCATAGTACCAACTAAGTTCATGAACACATTAAACACATAAAGTGACCCTCCCCCTCTACCTCTTATCGGCCCGCCCCTAAGAAGATCATTAATGCAATCAAAATCCTACAACATACATTCCTATGGGGAGGAGTAGAAAGGGAAAATAAATGGGTCCTGGTGGCTTGGGAGTAAGTATGCATTCCTAAAATCAGAGGAGGGGTAGGCATCAGAGAAATATCCATCATGAATAAATCCCTGGCAAGCAAAATATGGTGGAGGTGGCTAAAAAAAAGCAAGGTACTATGAGCTCAATTCTAAAGACAAAAATACATGGATAATGTCGCAGAAAACGACCTCATCCACCTTCATGAGAATTAGGGTGGCTCACTAATATGGACCAACACGTGGAGGAACAAAGACATAGTCTAGCAACACAACTTCTACGAAATCAGAGATGGAGCCTCAACCCTATTCTGAGAAGACTACTGGCAACATGAACTAAATCTAATCCAATATACCATGCTACAGGTTCTACCTGAGCCCTTATTAATTCAGAACAAAACCCTCATAAAATACTACTTAGAGAACTGCACACAAAGGTCAAACCAACAACAATAGAGAACATGGAAATGCTAGCTGCCACCATCCAATTGGCCAACAAATTTAATAGAGGTAGAAGAATATAGACTCTGGAGGTTTTTCAGGATATAAAAATCTGACACAGAGTAGGGAAGGACATTCTCTGATGGGGCAAGGATGACTTAGGATCCTATACAATGAACAAGGCATACTTTCTACTCATCACACCACTAGAAGTCACAACCACACACCTATGGAATAACGTATGGAAACTGCAGTCTTGGGCAAAGGTTGCAACCTTCCTTTAGTAGCTGGCAAGGGATAAAATCCTCACTTGGTACAAGTTAAGGTGTGGGGGGTTTGAAGGACTCTCACTATGATTTTTATGCCATCAAACCAAAGAAACAAGTGAGCACTTTCTCATCTAATGCCACCTGAACAACTCGTTTTGGGACAGAGGGGCCCTCTACTTTCAGCAAGAAGATAGGAATTGACAAAGCATCAAAAGAAATCTGGAACAATGGAGGAAAAAAACATACACATGTCCCACCCTCAACCAAGTTTGGAGGATTTTACCAAGATTCATGCTATGGAATACCTAGAAGGAGAAAAATCACAGGATCTTCAGAAGAAAGTCTAGAGAGCCCGGCTTAATATGGCACACTATTAAGAAAACCATCTAAGAAATAATCCTTGCAGCTGAGAAAAAAGGCTCTTCAACCAATTGTCTTGATCATGAACATAAAATACTAGAATGCTTGGGGATTTCTCCACACAGTGGAAAAGGGGGATCAACCAGACCACTCCGTTGCAAAAAAAGTCTAGAGAAATGGAGCTCACCCACCCAAAATTGCATCAAGATAAAATTTAATGGGGCATCCAAAGGGAATATAGAGACCACATGTATAGATGGAGGGTTTTCAGAGACAACCAAGGAGCCATTCTCAGAGTTTTCGCCAGGTATAGAGGGATAAACACTACTAAATCGTTTGAAATGCAGGCTCTAGAAAAAGGACTCCAGATAGCTATTGAACATCTCTACCTCAATCTCATAGTGGAAGACGATTCCAACCTCATCATCACTGTGCTCAATTGCCTCCTCAATGAGACCCCAACCACCATAGTCATAAAAAACTGATGCCTTGAAGCTTCCATAGAGTCAATGAGCTCTCTTCTACCTCAACTACAAATAGTCCACCCCTCCCACATCCACATGGAAGCAAACAAGCTCACTTACAGATTGGAAAATGAGGGGGTGCAATTGGAGATGATTTGAAAATGCCTACTTTTTAGCTATTTTGTTAACATATAACAAGAGAACAATCCAAGCTTCAACAACTAGATGTACTTTCTAGGTATACAAATTAGGCTCTTGTGGCACACACCTCCAAAGGAAAGCACAAATCTTGGTTTAAACAAAGGAAAGATCCTGCTCAAGCTGATGAGATTCCCTCCAAGCCTCAACATAAATCTCCTCCACCTTCCAAGTCCGGTGAGTCTTCCTCCAAGACAAGGAAGAAGAAATAAAGTAAGACATGCAATTTTTGTGGCATACCTGGGCATGCCAAGTCAAAATGTTGGAATAAATTGGAATCTTTGAATCAAACCATGAAACAACACCAAATTTCGGTGTCCAAACCCTCTTCAACATGTAAAGGGAATTCTTTGTATGCTTGAGCTTTATGTCAATCCTTTGGTAGTTGGATATTTGATTCTGGTGCATCTCACCACATGACTCATTGTCATGATTTTCTACCTTCCACAATCGATAGTAGTATCTCGTAGATTGCAGTTGGAGACTCTACACATCTTGATGTTTTGGGATTAGTCACCATGCAGTTAGCTAATGGGTGTTTTAATGATGTTGTCCTAGTTCTTGACATCTCTTCCAATCTACTATCTATCTATCAGATCTGTCATTTTGGTAATGGGAAGAAAATGGATTTTTATCCTAATGATGTGGTCATTCGAGATATGCATGATCCAAAATTTTTCATAGCTACTGGTAAGGTTGACAAAACTTCCAGATTGTATGGGTTTACATGTTTTGATCCCTCTTCTAGTTCTTATTTCATAGCTCATGTTGATTCCTTGAGTAAGCTTTGGCATGAAATATTTGGGAATTTAAATTAATTATAGTTGTTGTTATCATTGCTAATGTTTTCAACATGGAAAGTAGTGAATTTAGGAGGATGTGAATGAATAAATATGGTTAACAATATGTGTTCAATTATCATGGTTGTTTTGTAATTGATTATGATGCGATAGGTGCACAGGACATATTTGATAGACAAAGGATAAGTGGGGAGGCCTATCTTGCACTTGATGTCTAGTTAATATCATTTTGGAGAACCAAAAGGTCTCAGTGGGAAGGTGTGATCCAAAATGGATCTGAAAAGGCCAAAATTTCAAAGTTCTTGGATTCAGATGAAACCAACGCCATCACATAGTGCTCATCATGTTTATTTCGACAATATATTTTTTTTCGAAAATGGGATGTCTGTGGAAACGATATCACATTTTGAAGTTTTCTCCAAACATGCAAAAAAGTCAAATGTCAAAGTCAACATTCCATACTACTGACGTTAGTGGTACAACCCACACATGGTAGATGATGTGAGCATGACATCATGATGATGTTAGCATGCTAATGTGACAACACCAGAGGACGGCATGTGTCATCCAGATTTGGCATTTTCGGGTGTTGATGTGGCAGGTGATTGGACTGTACGGACTGACATGTGGCAATTTGTACGATGATGTGGCCCAGTGACAGCTTGTCGCATGGAAATACAGATGGCAGGCTGATAGTGATGTGGTCGACGGGTGGTAAGATTTGATGGTGACGTGTGTCAGTATGGTCATGAGTTGGCGATGATTGTGTAGCTGACAAAGAAAGTGACGTGGCAGTCCACTTGGAAACTGGTATGGCTTGGGCCAATGAAATAGTGACACATGTCCCAATCAATGGGCACCACGTGGCACCTTGGATCAACCCAATATGGGCTGGTTCAAAAGTTGTTTTGGTCTCCATCGGGCTCAAACCCCTGACCTTCGGCATAGGAAATGACTCACTACGACATATTGAAAAATTTACGACGACCACTTGCGATGAAAGTACTCTTTCATCGCAACATGCAAGAGAAAAAGTTTAATTTTTTCTAAATCCACCCCATATTCGTCGCTAGCTTGACACATGTACTTTGACTAAATTAATATGGTCAATATTTGTCGCAAGAGCGACGACTTACCTAACATTCAAAATTGACCGTTAAAATTGACCTAAAATAAATAGGTAAGAAAAAAGAAATATTTTTAGGTCACGATCATCGCAATTGCGACGACTGTGACCTAAAATTGGACTATAAATATTTGACGATTTAAAGATGTTGTGACAATCTTGCTATAACAACGACGGTTCCGAAAGGGGATTTTTGCACGAAAGAATGTCACAAAATGTTGTTAGAGGCGGGGAAAAAATTAAAGTGGGTGAAAAGGGTGATGGTAGATGTTATCGCCCTTGTAAAAAATGTTGCCTCGTACGTCCCGTAAGAATTTTAATAGCAACAACTACAAAACATTGTAGGAAATATGGTCACATTGATGGCGGATCAAATGAATATCGTCCCATGGTAATTAGCTATATATTCATTATCTTTTTTTATTTTGTCAATTTTATTTATATTGTTTGAATGTTTGTTATAGTATACACTGATTTTTCATGATTGTTTGTAATTATAAAGTTAGAGTTTCCCTCTAACTTTCCGCAGAATATTGCACCAAGTATTAGTAGAAATGATGTTGTACAAGCTGAGGAACATGATCATCATGACCAAGCAAATGAGGATCTCATGGAAGAAGATTATGGGACAAATCAAGTTAATGATCCCATGGAAGAAGATGATGGGACAAATCAAATGATCCAAGATTTGTTTTCGTAGCTGGATGAGGATGGGGAAAATGCTGGTATTTATGATGAACCTCTATTAGAAAAGGCAAATAAACGACTTTATGAAGGATCAAGAGAAAATCTTCTCTCCGCTACATTGTTTCTAGTGAACTTAAAGGTTATGAATAATTTGTTGAACACTTGTATGACACAGATACTAAGGTATGTAATATGTTTCATCTCATATTATACATAAATGTTGATTTTTTTCTATTTGTTTTTAGTGTTAATTAATATGTAAAATAAGAACGCAGTTTTTACGATTAATATTCTTACATTAACTAGCTATTTGTTATGTTGTAGATTGTTAGGTGAATTTTTGTTACCATCATCAAATATTTTACCTCGCACATATCGAGGTTTGCATGCCATTATGAAAGACATTGGAATGGATTATCAAACTATAGATGCATGTCCTAATGACCATATTATATATTATGGACAACATGCTTCGAAAACAGAATGTCTGCAATGTCTTATCAATAGATATCAAACTGATCAAGTAACAAAAAGGGTGCCTCGAAAGGTTCTTCGTCATATTCCCATAATTCCACGTTTGCAACGATTCTTCAGGTGTGAAAGAATAGCACAATTTATGGATTACCATGCATGTAACAAAAGTGGAGATGGTGTTCTTCGAATGCCTGCTAATGGTTCTGCATTTAGAGAATTGAGAAAAAATGGGCATATTTCAAAGATGAACCTCGTAATGCTAGGATTTCATTGGCAGCTGACGATGTTAATCCATTTAGAGAGCTTAGGTCTATTTACTCAGTGTGGCCTATTTTTGTTATCAACAATAACATTCCTCCTTGGATGTCAATAAAGAGGGTGCACATAATGTTGACAATGATTGTTCCAGGTATTTGTTTACATTATTTTTTTGAATTTAACATTTTCATTTGTTTCAATTTTTGCATAATATCTTTTGTGTATTTATTTAATTATATATATTACATTATATCATTCCTATAGTAATTATGTGTAATTTCAAACAATTAGGTAAGTACTAGGTTAAAGATATGAATGTATATATAGAGCCTCTTATCGACGAGCTACTAAAGTTATGGGTTGGCATCACAATGTATGACATATGTAAACCAATCAGGGAGAAGAAATTTAAATTCCGTGGAATACTTTTATGGACAATTCGTGATGCCCTTGGACTAACACATTTTTGTGGTATGTAGCATTCTGATATTGATCTTTAATACTATATAATATTTTAATGTTATCATGGTGCATGTTTAATTTTTAAATAATCTCATCGTATAATTGACATTAATCCATTTGTTGCAGGTCTTCAAACAAAGGGTAAATTTACATGTCCAGTTTGTGGCCCTAAGATGAAGTATCATCATTCAAAAAGTTTAGGAAAGATGGTGTTTGATGAGTATAGGCACCTTCTTCCTAAGAACCATAGGTATCATACTACTGAAAAACATATTTTCAATGGGAAATAAGAGACTGGTTTAAAACCACGAAGAATGAAACCTCACCTATGGAGGTTGGAATATAATAGAAATAGTCAAGGTACTCAATTTCATAATGTATTGTGGATCATGTAATGTTTTGAATGTTTATTTTAATCATTGAATTTATTTTACCATATTTGATAATTATTTTGTGATTTCTTTTATGCTTCATGAAGGCCGCAATCATCATGAAGGTATTAATAATGGGCTTCCACGAGGAATGAAATCTTATCCTTCTTAATTCATGAGGTTGCCTTACTATGAGGAGATAAAAATATCTCATTTGTTTGATACAATGCATATCGGGAAGAATGTGACCGAAACATTATGGCAAATCATAGATGGTAGGAGGGACAAAGAAAAAAATGTCAAAATTTGTACTGACATTCAGGAAGCCAATCATGCAATGCGAAGTGTGATCCGATATTCAAATAGATCAGATGGAGTACTAGACCGAAATAACCTTCCATGGTTATTAACAAAGGAACAAATAAATGATGTAAAAGAGGTCATTTAAAGAATTAAATTTCCCACGGGTTTTGCTTCAAACATAAAAAATATTTTAACGAAGAAAGGTGAGTTTGGTGGGGTAAAAACACATGATTGGCATACCTTCATTAAGGTAATAATTTTGGTATACATATTTATATATATTGGCCTTATAGATCTTTTATTTATTTTTTATTTTTTCTTGTCTACTTTGGTCGAAACAAATAATGATTCATTTTGTTGTTACAGTATGTTCTACTTCTATCTCTCCCAAATGACTTTGACAACAACGTTAAACAAGTTATATATGATCTCAGAAAATACATGAGGTAAGACGTAGTTGTGATTTATATGCAAAATGTTCTTTCAAATTATTGTTGTACTTAATGACACGTGTTTTACTTGTAATGTAATGTAATGTAATATATTATATTATGTTATGTTGAAACATGCTATTTTCTTGTGTCATGATCTCATGTAGATGGTTGTCATTGAAAGAAATCCATGAAGATGATATAAAGTATTGGAAGAGAGAAATTCCTCGTCTAATGTGTGAAATGAAAAAGTATATACCTCCTACATTTTTCAATGCACAAGAACACTACCTCATACACCAAGTTGAGGAGATTGAAATTTGTGGCCCTATTCACACAAGGTCAATATGGATGGTGGAGAGGCACTTGAAATCATTGAAGGCATTGGTTAGACAAAGAGCATGTCCTAAGGGTTCTATGGTGGAGGGATATATGGTATATGAGTCCATGGTGTATATTAGTCAATATCTTCCTAAATTAGCAGTGCCAACTATGTATGTAGTGTATCACATTTGGGATGTGAACTCCATTAAAAAATTTGAAGATCAGGAGCATCTGTTGGGGAAAGGTAGAATGAAAAAAATGAGAGGTAATATATGAATAATTGTGAAAATTTATATTAATAATACATATAAAGTTTCATTTTTTGTGTATATGATCATACTCATTAATATATTAATATAATTTATTTCATAAATTATAAATGTTTATAATTACGTACATATTTTACGTTATAAATAATATTTAATATTGGTGAATTATCTTTTTTGATTCAGTTGCTCTATAGTGGGATGCACTGCATTTATACATTGCAAACAATCTTGACTGGATGAATGTATGGATTGAAAGATGTAAACAACACAATGGAGGTAGGTTATCATGGCAACGACTGTCTGAATTGGTTAGAGAAGCTCGTCGTAACGAAGATGCCAATGTTACGCAGAGGGAAATTGATCTAGCATATGGTTTGAAAGATGAACAGGTAAGAAAATTCACCCATTTTATTCAGTTATTTTATATTATATTAATGTGACTACATGTGTACTGTATTTTTCATATACTTTCGAAGTTATATAAATACATGTTAATTTATTAATTGACAATGCATCTTTACATATCTGACATATTGCAATTGAAACACCACAAGGCTATGCGGTGCAATGGTCGTAAATTTCACATCAAACAATTGGATGAAACCATAAAAATTCTGATAGTGGGATAACTGCAGTATTGCAGGTTACTAATGTTTCCTCTAGGAGTGACAGACATCCCAGAGAATATGAAAATAGATACTATGGGTATTTAAATGATATACTTGAGTGTGACTTTAATTCCTTCAAATTAGTTCTGTTCGATGTCAAATGGTATAGGTTACGGATGCATGAATGTGATGAGGAAAGAACTGTTATTCAACATGCCAACGAATTTCCAATGATTAAAACAACGATGTTTGAAAGAGGAAATGATTGCTATGTTTTTCCAAGCCAATGTGAACATGTATTTTACTCAAATGTTCCATGTGAAAGGGATTGGTCATTTGTTGTTAGATATGATCCAAGAGGAAATCCAATTAAGTATACTCATTTATAGGAAGAAGATGATATTGAAGATCAAGAAGATGATTCGACAGATCAGACAGAGCCATAAGATCATGGAGGGTCGACAGATGAAGAAGACGAAGAAGATCATGATCTAGGCGTAGGAGACAATATTTCAATTCCTGATGATGATGTCGATGAAAATATGCTCGAAAATGACATTGATGACGATGATGATATCATCAATCCTTTCAACATCATTTCAGAACCAGATGATGATACAGATGTTGAGTTCGATGAAGAAGATCAAGATAGAGAATAAAGATGATTACACAGATGTTGAGGTTGGATTAGGTATGCGACTATATAATATTTTAATTTGTATGAATTATTCTCTTAAAATAATTTACTTTTAATGTCATGGGTTAATTACATGATTTTAAGTTTTATGCGACGTTTTTATATCCTAGATTACATGTTGTTTAATTAACTTGAAAATAGTTGTCAATATAGTAAAGTACATGATAGACTAAAAATATCATTGAGAAACACATAATTTCATGTACCTTCATTAATTTTTGTTTTTGTAGTTTCTATGCATGAATCTTAATAGGACGTTGCTTTCGATTATTTTATATTTTATAGATTGGATTTTGGGGATCAATTGAGAGTGATGTGAGGGGGAGGGGAGGGGCCATGTGAGCTTCCACTTTCACGTGGTTGGCCCTGTTCAATAGAGCATAAATTATTCTTGAAACCAATAGAATCTCTTACACCTTTATACCATCACGATCGTATAAGATTTCATCAATATTGTTACCTATTTGAATCTTCTTAGAATTGAGATTCGTTACATAGTCGTTGAAAAAAGACAAAAGACTTATGTAGTAGATATTAATTTGGTATTTATGTGGGAAATTTTATGCCACTATTATGTTTTGTACAAAAATAACAAGGAATGAGGAACGAAAATTGCACGAGGACTAGACACCGACAACAGGGACCTACGAATGGGGCCAACGTTGAAATTTTTTCAAACAGTTTCTGTATGCACTGAAATTTGTCATGGATAGACTATTGGCATGCCTTAATGATATGGGAGGGTTTCTAGACTCAAATTTGAGTGACACACCCACTTTATTTCATCATCAATTCATTATGTAAACCATAAACCCTAATTTTGTTTCAAAGTACCCAATTTGGTTGACGCAAGTTTTAGGCTTTCGTCAGTCTTTCTTCATTTTTCTTTCAAGTTCTACATTAATGTATATACAATGTATCTGCGTCATATTTGTTATGAAAAAACCCTCTATTTCGTTGATTTCTTAATCAACACCATCAAGATACTAGAGGTGGGCAACAGTGACATGTGAATGGGGCCAATGTTGAAATGTTTTCAAACTGTATCTGTATGCATTGAAATTTGACTTGGATAGACTATTCGCATGCCTTAACGATATGGGAGGGTTTCTAGACTCAAATTTGATTGAAACACCCACTTTCTTCCATCATTAATTCATCGTAAGAATGAAAAACAATGTTGTAAGAATGAAAATATCGAAAAATATTGCTGACCATGATTTTGAAGATAATATCACCAACATCGTGATATTATCGAGATGTTGATAACACTGGTTAAAATAGTTACAAGGATCGAATTTAGGAATTATAAGGTTAAATTTTGGGGCTTATAAGTGTTATGATTATGTTTCATGGGTTGTTGGCATTAGGGGTTATAAATATATGGGATTCAAGGGGTTATTCTTTATATGTGCTTGGGGTATAGGGTTAGTGGGTAAGATTTATAAGGTTCAAGGGTTATAGGATTTAGGCATGTAGATTAATAGTTATTTGTGTTTATATGATTTATAGATTAATAATTATAGGGGTTAGGTATTATTTGTTATTAGGGTAAAGGGTGATTGAGAATATAAGTGTTATGGGATAAAGGGGTTTTTAAGGGCTAGAGGTTATGTTCTTTAAGAATGTAGGTATATTTTGATGACATTAGAGGTAAGGGTTCATAAGGATTAGGGGTTACATGAGTTAGGATTTTGTCTTTATAATGATTAGTGGTTAAGGGTTATAATTGCTAAGTGTTAAAAGAGTTAAGAGATTATAAGAAATATGTGTAAGGAGTTATTATGGTTTGGAGTTTTCAAATTTAAGGGTTATAAGGGTTAAGTTTAGGGGTGATATAGGTTTAGTGGGGTTTATGTATATAACTATTAGTGGATATAGATAAACACTTAGGGTTAATGGGGTTATAGAAACTAGAAGCTATACATATTATAAGGGTTAGTGGAAATGGGTTAATATTGGATAAAAGTTAATATTTATTGGGGTTAGTCATAACATGGGTTATATAGATAACTTGTAAAGGGTCGAGGTTTTTAGGAGTTAAGGGTTAAGTGTGATTGTGATTTATGTGGTTAGTGGTTAAAACAATTATAATGGTTAGGGGTTGTATTTCTTATAGATTATATTGGTTATATGGGTCAATAGTTATAATTGTTGGGGATTAAGGGTAACATAGTTTATAGGTTAGGATTGACATGGTTTATATGGGTTCATGGTTACAAAGGTTAAATGGGTAATGGGTTTTAGAATTTGTGGCTTGGGGGCAATATCAATTATAGCAATAAAGGGTTATAATAATTAAAAATTAAGGGTTAGA
>JASDQU010307552.1:6001-21476 GCA_032191745.1 Picea mariana
CCATCAATGGGGCTCCATAATAATAACAATGCATTGTTATGTCTACGATTCATGTTCTTCACCCTATCAAAGATGTGTCCAAGCAACACGAGAGAACTGTGATACACATACAACTATGTGTTTGGGTTTCATGGTGTGTTGTTGTGGTATCGATGCCCCATTCATGGTGTTCATATATATGCATTGTCCTTAATGATGAGACACCTATTAAATGACAAAGCATTACGACATCCACATTATGCATGGGTGCTTCAGTGGTGCATTATGCCTCCTTAGATGCATTGTGGGTGGGGCTTATCATAGTGCACTGAAGATGGTACATCGACATGTAAACACATCCAATCAAATTTAGTGCTCCTTTTGACTCTAGTTGGTGTGATATATTTGATTTGATGCTATGTTGGTGGCATATCATGAAATTCACTAGCATTGGGTGTATGCACTATAGTTTCACTAACCATGGGACAATCAAGAAATTGCAGAGCACTGCAACATCCACATTACATGTGGGTGCTTCAAAAATGTGTTATGTCTCTTCAAATGCATCACGTTTGGTGCATACAATAAAAAATCGATGACGTCACATCAAGATGGATGAGCATCCAATAAAATTGAATGTACCTCCTTGCTATAGATGGTGCGTTTGGTTTAGTTGGACACATCATGGTGTGGTATACTTGCATTGACAGTAGGAAACCTATGAAAATACAAATCACCTGTAACGTCCCCCAACCCAACCCAGGGACATTACAGTGCAGAATATACATAAAAATGAAATTTACACCCAAATAATTTAATTTATTTACAATTAACTCATTTCTTGTAGCTTTCAACTACAAATTAAAAAAAATTTAGGTAATGTCTATAACCACAAAATAGAAGAATCTACAACATGCTAATAATCAACATGAAATGCAGCTAAACAACACATTAAAACAACATATAAATCACTTCCAAATACATCGATTTCATGCACAACAAATAAACACATAATTTAACACAACAGTAAGATAAAACACTTATCTTTTCACAACAGTTGTGAAACCAACTGCTTGGGACGGACGTTCCAACCAACCATAGACTGACTATTCCAAATATCAACAATGAGTCACCCTTGAGCTTAGGCTAGCGATTCAAAAAAGAGGGTGGTCTCTCAAAATCTACTCACAACTCATAAAACTCTCAACCCAACTGATATTCTCCTAAAACTATCATGATTTTCCACCAACTCTCTTCCTCTTGACCTGTCCAACCCAAGGAATGCACGATTTGTTTATCAGGGATAACCCGGTGGATGTACCATCTATTTATCATGATTAAACCAATGAATGCACCATTATTTTATTAGGGTCTCTCTGACACATGTAGCTGGGAATATCTCAGCTGGGAACTTAAGGGACACTGCTGCTAGGAAAACTATCAACAAACCAACAACAAACACTTGTTGTTTCAGTGCAACTCACATAAGAGTTCACTCTTCAGGTCTGACAACCTAGATATTCATTTTTCTAGCTCCAATTTGCTCCAATTACGCTCCAATTTTATTTAGAATCCTCCCTCCATGGTTGCATTAGATTCAATCTCTGTTTCTTTCTCTATCCCTGTTTTCCATGCACAAACTTGACTCTCCCAATTTTTTTTGTTCCCAACCCATACAAATTTCCTCTCTTTTTCTTGCCTTTCTTGACTCACACTCTTCTCTAAGATGATTATACTCCACCCCCATGTTCCCAATAACTTTGGGATGTGACCACTCACACCCACCCTCTTACATGTATTCAATGATTGGCTTTGGGAACACTCAATTAGAAATGGGAAGGTTCATATACAAATAGAAAATTTAGGAAAATGGGATAAATTAATATAAATCGGTATTTCCCTCTTAGAATCCTCTTGGCCATTATCCTAGACACTCCCCTCTCTTGTCGATTAATTCAACCCCCTTCTCTTTTCCATGTCCCCTTAGTAGTTGACATCATATTTCATTAATAAAACAAGGAAATGCAATTCGCATATCACATCACTTGACCGTAGCCAAATATTATATCTACATAAGCATTAATTAAACTGGGGATTATAGTGGGGATGATAAATTCCCCCTCCTCTACAATTGTGCTCCGTCCTCAGTGCACTCTACATCGATATAAATATATGCAAATTTACATCATAATACTTAGAAAACAAAATTCTGCAATTTTACAACTCCAACAACAACTCCAACGATAATCTCATGTTCCTCTCAACTTGCTGACCCAAGGAATGCACCATTAGTTTATTAGGGATAACCCAAAGGATGTACCATCCATTTAGTAGGGATAACCCAAGGAATGAGACATTATTTTATCAAGGTCCCCAACATAGTTGGCTAGGACTCATAGATGTGGTTCCAAAATTTTCGCTGCTCAAAATGGTGCCTTGCATTATGTTTTCTTCAAAACTGTCAAAATTTGCGGGTACTCTGCCCACATGTTTTATTCATTCTCCCATGTAGCATCTTCAGGACCGTAGCAGTTCCATTGACCCTTTAACATCCTTATGGATTTGTTCCTGAGCACTTTGACTTTCTGGTCCAGGATGCATACTGGTTCCACCCAGAAATCCCCTTCATGCTCCAGCTGGATCACATTCCAATCAATTATGTGGTTAGGATCATGCACATATTTATTTAACAATGATACATGAAATACATTATTCACTCTCATGGATACAGGAAAAGTTAACATGTATGCAATCAAACCTATCTTTTCTAATATTTCAAAAGCCCCACATGATCTTGTTGCCAACTTCGTGCAACTTCCTAATCTTATCGAACTTCTCTTTGCCTTTACTTTTAAGAACACATGTTCTCCCACTTTAAAATATCTAAAAAATATGTTCCTCTCTACATAAATTTTTCGGCCATCATGGGAAACCTTCAAATTCTACTTTATCTTTTCCATCTAATCTTCCATTTCTTTTAACAATTCTGGACCAGCAAATGCTCTGTCTGTTGGATTATCCCAACTCATTGGTGTGTTACATTTTCTGCCATACAATGCTTCAAATTGAATCATTTTCAATGAGGCCTGATACCCATTGTTGTAGGAAAATTAAACTAAATGAATATAATCTTCCCACTTTGATGGCTGGTCCATCACATACATTTTAAGCATGTCCTCAATTATTTTGTTAGTCCTTTTTGTTTTCCCATCTGACTCTAGATGATATGTTGTACTAATATTTAAATTTGTTCCAAATCCCTTGAACAAACCTTTCGAAAAATTAGATCTAAACTTTGGATCTCTGTCTGAAACTATTTTCTTAGGCACTCCATGTAGCCTAGAATCTTCCTTCATGTAGATATCTGCAATATTTTATGCCTTGTGTGTAGCCTTTACTAAAATAAAATGTGATTCTTTAGTCAATTTACCCACCACCACCGTGATGAAATCATGTTGCTTCACTGTTCTAGGCAGCTTAATAATAAAATTAATTGTAACTACTTCCCACTTCCATTCCAGAATGGGAAATGGCTGTAGAAAACTTGCTAGATGCCTATGTTTTGTCTTCACTTTTTGGCATTCTAGAAATTTGGCTATGTGATTATCCACTTCTTTCTTCATTCTCGGCCAAAAGTATTGGCTTCTTACTTCTGCAATTGTCTTCTAATATCCTAGGTGCCCGACATATGGCACATTGTGCATTTCCTTCAAAATTTCGTTTTTCAGCTCACTGGAATTCAACACATACATTTTTCCTTTGTGCATGAGAATCACATATTATTTTATCTCATAATACTTAAATTTTTGTTGAAAATTACCTAACTGTAATGCTTCTTTTATTCTCACATAGTGTTGATCTAAATTTTCTGTTGCAACAATTTTGTCTTTCAAATATTTCTTGTACATGATGACGGCTGAAATATGCACTTCATGACCTCTCCTACTGAGTGCATCAACCACTTGATTTTCCTTTCCCTTTATATTCTTAATTTGAAAGCCACATTCACTCAGAAATTCCATCCATCTAGTTTACCTAGCATTTAGTATTGGTTGTCCATACAAATGCTTCAGACCATAGTGGTCTGTCCTTAGCTCAAATTTCTTACCCATAAGGTAATGCCTCCACATTTTCAATGAATTTACAATCGATGCTAACTCCAGGTCATGTGTAGCATAATTCCTCTCATGCTCTTTTAATTTTCTGGATTCATAACATACCACATGGTCCCTTTAAGTGAAAACTCCACCAAGTCCTTCCTTGCATGCATCGGTGCACACAACAAAATATTCATTTGGATCTGTGTTGGCCCTTGACCAAGATTTGAGGAACACTTGGTCATATTTGACTGTTTTGGACTTCGACACCCTGTCAAAGATGGAGCACCAAGCGAAGCAGAGATCACAGGATCTTAGTCCACTTTGAGCCTCTTTTAGAGTGGTTAATGTAATGGGTATTGGATGTCGACCCATGGGTTTACCCATGTTTAGTCCTATTTTGTAAAGTATAAATAAGTATCTAGGAAATGTAAGAGAGGCAGAGAAGCTAAGTGCTAGTAAAGGATTTGTGTATACTGTGTGAACGGCTTGCAGAACTGAGCTGAGTGTTGTAAGTGCTGAGTGCATGGATCATAAGAAGGCTATGTGCTAGATCTACTCGGGGAAGGAGGATCTGGCAAGGTGCGCACATATGTCTTGTCCTATGCAAAGTACAAGTTTAAGCTCTGTGCTGTTATCAGATTGACCAAAGCTAATAAAGAAGAAGAAGACTTTGTGGACGTAGCCCCAGGGTGGGGGTGAACCATGGTAAACCTGTGTGTTGTGCTTAGTGCCTTGATCTAATGTGTTTGTCTCTTTCCAAGTGTTGTGCTTGATATGATTATGCTATGTGATTTTCCATGATATACTTAGATAGATCTACTTTGCTTTGTGCTTCTTAGATGTATGGATGTATATTTGACATATATGAGAGTGTTGAGTGCTAGACCTATTTTTTTGTTGCTAAGTGCTAACTTAACCTAGATCTAAGTGAATGTTGTGGTGCTCTGCGCCATCTGCAGAGTTCCATGAAGGTTAAATACTGATGAATTATCTATGCTAAAGTGTTTGCTAAGTGTTAGAATCACAGATCTATGTCTCAGCTAAGGTTGCAGACACCTGAGTCCTGCAACCACCCCTGCCTCTACCTCGGGTGAGACTTCATCTGCTTCGCAGGTGTTGTAGAAAGGGCTGGTAGTTAGGGTTTTGTTGGTGCGTTGTTGAAGCCTTGAACCCTGGGTCTGCCCCAATGCCAACAAATGGTTCTGTTGCTGGGACTTGAAACTGTGATTGCTGGGAACTAAGGAATAAGAAACTTTGTGCAAAAGAAAGCTCTATACATAGATCTGTTTCCCTAGTGCACAATTGTTTACCCAACTTGTGAAGCTTTGTGCCTGAAATAAGGTCAGATCTAAAGAAAGGAAGATCAGATTTGAAGAAAAGAAGCGAGATCTGAATGCTCTATGCTCTAAGAAAAGTAAAAGTGGAAATTTATGAAAGAAAGAGGCTAGATCTGCAGAAAAGAGGTAAGATCTGTAAGCTCTGTGCTCTAATAAAGTTAAGAATAGTTAAAATATTTTAAGATCTGAAAGTTCCGTGCTCTATAGAAGTGAGATTAGTGAAATTTTTTGTTTCTAATGCATGGATCTAGGTATGATTAATAGATTCTATCCTAACTTCAAAACTAGGGCATTGATAGATGAAAGAAATATTGATACGAATAGATCTGATAAGTATAATGATAGATATGTTATACCTATGCATAGAAAGAATGTTTGGACTAACCAATGGATGGAGGATCCTAGAAAGAGTTTTTTGTAGGCTAGCTACCATGATCCTGGTGTGCAATACAGAAGAAGTTGGGGAACATTTAAAAGAAAGAGAGGGTTAACCCTCTGTTACAGTTGCAGAAGACTGAGACATCTTGCTAAGGAATTCCCTGGTGGAAGACCTAGTTGTCTCTGTTGCAAAGCCTTGGACCACGAAGTGTTGGATTTCCCTAGAATGATTGCTAACTTGGAAAGAATGAATCTAAATGAAGAAAACCCTAAGGAAGATCAAGAAATAGTAGAAACTCATAAGGAATCAGAGAAGGTATTACTGCAGATGAAAGACACCTTGAATGATTACTAACATGTTAGGTTACCATAGATATTCAAAGAAAAGGAGTAAATCAAAGCCAAAATAGGGGACTTTGACATTGACTGTAATCTTGATGAAGAAACACAAGTGAACATTATGCCAGAAAGAAATTGCGAAGCTATAGGGAAGACTGCTATGATTGCTTCCTTAGGAGGAATAGGGTTATTCAGGGGAAAACTGATGGTGTTATGTGGAAGGCTCGCTTAGATACCTGTGATAGTAAAGGGAACTTCAACAAAGGAAGATTTCGAGATTATCAAATTTATTGAGGACAACGCCCCGTTTACCATGTTACTAGGAAAATCTTGGGTTGATAGAGATAAGGCTAGAAATAAGGAAGAAGAAGAAGTTTTAGAAAAGCATAGACAAGAGTTAAAAGATTTCATGAATAGAAGGATCGCGTAGTTGATTGAAGAACATGAAAAAAAATCAAAGTTGTTTGACACTAGAAGCCAATATGTAAAAGTTGTAAGAGCATTAGAGGACACATAGAATATTGAAGTATCTATCTCAGATATAGAACAAGTATTACCCCTGAGTCTTAGAAGAGAATCTCAGCAGCGCAAAGTAACTATGTCCAAGGAAAATAAGAATCAAAATGGGAAGGGAATCACCGAGACGAAGCTCACTGGAAAGAAGGCTAGGAAGATAAGTAAAAAGAGAGCTAAGATCGATAGGCTACAAAAATTCCAGAGGGAGCCACCCAGAAGGAAAACTTGCAGAATTTGAACTTCGTCGCGATATCAAAACAATGACACGGGTCACTTCGCCATGGTGAAGCAATATAGCCATTGGAAGGCGGTATAACCGTTCGATTGCCACTCCGAACAGATCAAAAATCATTTATGGTTCATCACTAGACCGTTCGACTGCGCCATAACAGACATAACATAAGTTAATATAGCCTCATACCCATTACAAGCAGACCGTTGCTAAGTTTCCCTACTTAGTCTGTCGCACCACACACCGAGAATACTTTCTGCTAAGTGAGAATTTGAGCCCGAACCTGAGATTACTTCACCATGTGATCATTCCCTTGTTCCCATACCGTTCATTGAAGTCTTTGAATTCATTTCACACTCGAGCTAGTTGACCCAAGATTGTATGTCGGATGAGCTCAGCACTACCGAGAAAGTAGTTGAATAAGTTTTGATTGACCTAATGACTGAGAGATTCATGTCGGAGAGAGGATTATCTATAGGAGTCCAAGCATCATCAACAAGAGGATTCCATGCCTCCCCTTCCACTACTCACGCCAGTCCATCCTGGCCGACCGATGAGAGACAAACCAAGCACAATGATGACATCACCAATGCCAAGCTTATCCCGCACATTATACCTACTTACTTGCCACCTCTGAGTGGTGCAATCAACCGTGATAGTGTACCTAGAGACTTCAAGTATAGTTTGATCATCATGTACCTTCCGAAAGGGGTGCACACAGTTCGTGCTGACCAGGATAAGCTCGCAGCCCTGAAATTTAGTGATTTTAACCTTGGAGATCGTAAAGTTTACAGTATGTTAGCCCCGCATAAGTACTTAACTAGGACCAAAGGAAATAATTATAATATTGTACCGCAGTCATGGACCCAAAACCTCACGCAGTCCACACTGCTTATTGTAATGAAGATCCCGAACTTCGGTAGACACCAGGAAGTCAATGCATGGGTCAAGTTGCTGCTATCCTACTACCACGGAGGACACTTATGGTTAGACCGTCGCATCATTGTGGATCCGACCTTGATAAATCGGATCATAGGACTTAGTATGCAGGGCCACGAACCATAGGAGTTTTATCTTGAAAAGACCACAGATCGTGCTCTCACTCAGCGAATAAAAGAAACTTATGGTGATGTTGAGAAAGGAATGCAAGGCTACAAGGTAGCCTCTATCCAGAGTGGCACAGTGCGCCTTGCCTATTAGCTGATCGTGTGCAAGCTAGTTCGCAAAAACAGACCAACACAAGTGACTGGATTTGTAGTGACCTCGCAGGGAAGTGCGTCAAGGGACTATAGATGAACTGGGCACAGTACCTGGTCAACCAGCTAGAGCTTGATTGCAAAGAAGTGCAATACCAAGGGTATGAGTTCCACTTTAGTTGGTTTCTCATACTAATTGATTTCATTGCATGGGAGCTACCAGAAGGTTCCACTTTTCTGGAGATCAAACCCTTCAAATCACTGGCCGTGAAGTTCTGTATGCTGTGGTACTCCAATGACATGAACAAGCAGTGGCAGTCCAATGCTGTCTTCCATGCCTATTACAACCAATTGAAGAATTGAATCCAGTCTACACCACACCTCACCCCGAACACACTTCATAGGTTTAGACCTTTGATACCAGTGCATACCACCACTTCACCTATATCACAGTGCGTGCTAATGAGCATAAACAACAACTCCAGTCATACTACAAGTTGACAGAAGAAGACTTGGACCAGATTACCAAGGAATGGTCGGCAGACCTCCTTGTTGCAACAGACCCTGCAGAGATGTCTGACGTAGATAGCCCTGAAGCTATGCCGGATACACCTGGACCAAGCAATACTAAGAAGGATGACAAAGTTCTAGAAATCCATAGCACATCCACGAAGACTACTTCGATATCACCTATGCAGGGAGGCGATGGTGAAGAACTAGGGGGCACAGAAGTTGAGAAAAACAAAGGTGAGGCTACTTCGCCTGGAGAGGAGGAGGATCCCTCCAAGAAAAGGAATATTACCCCACAAAATCCCTCATCCCAAAAGAAAGCTAAGTCCACCCGGACTACGTTTAAGACCACCCTCACATTGGACGACTTCGACTTCTTAATCATTGTGCTGAATGATTCTTCAATAGAGATCGCAGAAAAGAAAGAAGTGAAGCAAGAGGAGGTATTCAGCCGAATCAAGGGTGAACTTCAAGAAGTGCAGCAGGCACTCCAGTCCAGCCAAGCAGTTTCTACGGTGCCCTTGACATCTGAAACAATAGGAACAGGTGATGAGCCCACTCAATTACACCAGATCGTCGATAAATTCGAAGCTCGCCTTCGATGAGCTCAAGAAGACACAACGCAAGCCACCCAGGCTTTGACACAATTACATAGTGCACTTCTAGAACAACAGAGTAGGTAAGAACATGAAAATCTTGCCTTGGAAGAGAAGTGGGAGGAAGAAAAAGCACAGTGACAATAGAGCAAGGACTAGTTGCTAGCAGATCAAGTTGAAGTATAGGAAACTGTTCACAAAGCACTTCTTTTTGTGAAGGTCCTAGAAGTAAAGATTGAAGAACGCATCCCACAACAGGTGGCACAACTGAAAGAAGTAATCCAACAATTTCAGCAGTGCATCGCAGATATGGAACTTTGTACCATGCCCAAGACTCCTCAAGAAGTAAGAGACCTAAGGGAGACCACGGCTCGAAGTGCAGTTGGTCGATTAAAAACCTTTGCCTTGGAATACAAGCAGTGGAGTGCTAGAAGCACCCAAAATTATGAGAACATCGCAGAGAATCCTGAGTTGCAGGCATTAGAGGAAAAAATCTAAGAAGCAAAGAATCACGCAGACATGCTATAGTCGTAGTTGAAGGCCTTGACCCCAATCAAACATATGAAGAGATTTCCAGAACAACGCACCGCCCAAAAACAAGTACACACGCTACAAAGTAAAGTAATGGAAGTCTCCCAACAACTTCAACCAATCCAAGAAAAGGCATGCCAACTTTTCACTGTAATTGAAAGCCAAGGAGCCGAGCTTGAATACGTTGTCATCACCGTAGAAGAACACCTGGAAGGGCCAGTCAACGATGCAGTAATCTAGGAGTTCACTGAGCAAGAGGTTGTCGCACTGCAACAGGTCGAAGTAGCTTGAGCCAATATCGACGCATTCAAGGTGGAATTGATCAGACTAGAGTGACTCAAGATGAGTCACAGGTGAGTGTTGGGGGTTTGTTGGCCCTTGACCAAGCTTTGAGAAACACTTGGTCATATTTGACCATTTTGGACTTTGACACCCTGTCAAAGATGGAGCGCCAGGCAAAGCAGAGATCACAAGATCTCGGTCCACTTTGGGCCTCTTTTAGGGTTTTGGGTTAATGTAATGGGTATGGGATGTCGGCCTATGGGTTTACCCATGTTGAGGCCTATTTTGTAAAGTATAAATAAGTAGCTAAGAAATGTAAGAGAGGTAGAGAAGCTAAGTGCTAGTAAAGGCTTTGTGTATACTGTGTGACCGACTTGCAGAGCTGAGTGCAAGTGTTGTAAGTGCTGAGTGCATAGATCGTAAGAAGGCTTTGCGATAGATCTACTCAGGGAAGGAGGATCTGGTGAGGTGCGTGTAGATCTCCTGTCCTATGCGGAGTACAAATTTAAGATCTGTACTGTAATCAGATTGACCAAAGCTAATAAAGAAGAAGAATACTTTGTGGAAGTAGCCCTAGGGTGGGGGTGAACCATGGTAAACTTGTGTGTTGTGCTTGGTGCCTCGATCTAATGTGTTTGTCTATTTCCAAGTGTTGTGCTTGATATGATTATGCTATGTGCTTTTCCATGATATACTTAGATAGATATACTTTTCTTTGTGCTTCTTAGATGTATGGATGTAGATCTGACATATATGAGAGTGCTGAGTGCTAGACCTGTTTTGTTGTTGCTAAGTGCTAACTTAACCTAGATCTAAGTGAATGTTGCGATGCTCTGCGCCATCTATGGAGTGCCATGAAGGTTAAATACTGATGAATGATCTATGCTAAAGTGTTTTCTAAGTGTTAGAATCACATATTTGTGTCCCAGCTAAGGTTGCAGACACCTGAGTCCTACAACCACCCTTGCCTCTACCTCGGGTGAGACTTCATTTGCTTTGCAGGTGTTGCCGAAAGGGCCAATAGTTAGGGTTTTGTTGGTGTGTTGTTGAAGCGTTGAACCCTGGGTCTTCCCCTATGCCAACAATCTACAATCTTCAAGATTGGTGCACTTGTCAATATTCCCTTCAACTGTTGAAAACTCTCTTCACACTTGGAAGTCCATTCAAATTTCACTCCCTTATTTTGTAAAGAAGTGATTGGACTTACAATCTTTGAAAAACATTTTATGAATCTTCGGTAATAACTGGAAAGACCCATGAATTATTTAACCTTGATCACATTATTTGGAGTTGGCCATCCTCTAATGGCCTCTATCTTCTCAGGATCCATTGCTATCCCTGCTGTTGATATTATATGCCCCAAGTAGTGAATCTTCTTTTGATAAAATATGCACCTAGCTTAGCATACAATTTATTCTCTCTTAAAACTTGCAATGCCATTCTTAAATGTTTCTCATGTTCCTCTTATGATTTATAGTAGATGAGCATATCATCTAGGAACAAAATTACAAACTTTTCCAAGTACTCCCTGAACACTCCATTCATTAAACACATAAAAATTGTTGGGGCATTTGATAGCCCAAATGACACTACCATGAATTCATAATGCCCATATCTTGTTATTAATGTTGTCTAGCTGATGTCTTCTTCTTTGATCCTCACTTGATGATAGCCTGATCTCAGGTCAATCTTCAAAAATATTCTTGCACCTTTCAGCTGATCAAATAAATCATGAATTTTGGGAAAACGATACTTATTCTTTATGGTAACCTTATTAAGATGCTTGAAATCAATACACAACCTTAAGGTTCTATCCTTCTTCTTCACAAAAAGAACCGGGGCTCCCCAAGGTGACACACTTGGGCATATATACCCCTTCTTCAAAAGTTCTTCAAGCTGCATCTGCAACTCTTTTAGTTCCGGTGTGCCCATTTTGTAAGGTTTCTTAGACACTAAGGCATCTCTTGGCACCAAATCAATACAGAAATCAATGTTTATCTTTGGTGGAAATCTTGGAATTTCTCTAAAACCATCTTCAAAATCCCTCAAGATTGGATGGTCTTCAATTCTTTCCATTTTGTCTTTGGCTTCCTCCATTTGGGATGCAAACATCTGACATCCCTTCCTCAAGCTCCTATTCAACTGTATAGTTGAAATCTCTCTAATAGTTACAGCCCTTGGAATGCCTTGAATCTTGTCTTTCTTCCCTTCTTCATCAAGGCATGTGATTGTCTTGTTGTAACAATCTAGGGCAACATGATGTTTTTCCAACCAATCCATGCCAATTAGAAAGTCACATGAACCCAATGGCATGATTTTTACATATACCTTTGTGCTAACTCCATTCATGTCTATCGGGCAATCTTTAACCAATTCATTGATTTTCCTATTAGCCCTCGTGGCTAACTAAACTAACCAAGATTTATTACTCTTACTTCTTTGCAAGTGAAATCTTTCAATGATGTTAGCATTTATGTAACTATGGCAAGCTCCAGAATCAATCAAAATTGATATGAGTTGGTTGTCAATCTTACCTTCCACTTCGATCGTGGGGGATTGATACTCTATGTGCTTGTTGTCCAAGGATGCATAAATCCTTGGCATGCATCCTCCCATCTCTTCCACTGTTTCAGCCTCCAGAATGTTGTGGACAGTCCTCATTCTTTATCCTTTGTGAGGGCAGTCCCTATATAAGTGATTTCCCTCACATCCCCAACATTGAACGGGTTGTTGCCTTGGCCTTTTCCCAAATGAATATGCATTATTTTGCTCATTTTGGGTTGCTTGACCTTGTTTATTTGCTTGGGAGTTATTTCTGAAAAAGGGTGGCTTAAAACCTTTCTGCCTTTAATCCTTTTTCCCTTTTATCTTGTCATTACAAGCTTTTTGGAAAACCGGCCTTCCTTTGCTTTGCTCATAAAGGTGTCTTGTTGTCCTTATGGTTTCCTCCAAAGTATCAGGATTTGTATCTTGTCGCTATAGAAGGAGGGTAACCCACTTATAAACCTTTGGATTTTAACCTTATCATCCTTGATGAAGTCAACATACTTCAACAATTCAAAGAACCACTTCTCATATTCCTCCATTGTCATGGTTCCCAACTTGAGTTCAAAGAACTCTTTCATCTTTTTCTCATAGTAATGCTCGGACAAATATTTCTCTCGGAAATATACTTTGAAATACCTCCATGATATCCTCTTCTCATCGAGGTTCTTGGCTTGGTTAAGATGATCCCACCACATGGTTGCCTTTCCTTGCAAGTAGTAGGTGGTAATTCTAGCTTCTATCCGGGATGGGTAATCATGCAGCTGGAAATATTTCTTCATTTCCAACAGCCAAGCCTCTACCTCTTTTCGGTGCTAATTTATCCCTTTTTTGAGCCAACTAGACTATCTTCGAAAAAGGTACCCCAGTGGAGTCTTCTTTTGCGCTTTATTAGACTCTCTAAAAATGAAAAACCACCGATCTTACCTTCTCTGGGATAGTTTAAAATTACATTGAAGTGCATTATCATTGTGTCCTATTAATCACATTTGCATTCTTGCATATTTGGCCTAATGTTGGCTCCATGTTGCTTTCAACTAAACCTTTGAAGCATGCCTTATACGCAAGCCTTGTAGCACTTTGCCTTTGCGTTTTGACACCTTGACCCATGGAGGAATTTTCCCGAGTGTCCTTTCCCTGCACATGTCTCCTTGCTCTGAGAATTAGTGTGTTCCTTGTGCTTGAAACTAGTATGCTTATGACACTCATTCCTCCTTTGTAACGTAGCATTATTTTATTCTTTTTCAAGCTTTCAAAATATTGAAAAAGACAAAAAAATTCAAATATACTCCAAAAAGAGGATGGGAAAAGTATTTTCTTTCTATGGCAGCAGAATGAGTCACCCTTAGACAAAGCACATCCTTCTATTTGTTCGTCAAGCTTTGGGATTTAATATGACCTTAGGAAGTTGTTCTCGTAACATAGAGTTGTGTCCTCCTTCGTTTGCTTATTCTTCCAAACATATGGACAGTTTGCATTGCCTCCTGCATCATGAAATTATGTCAATGCCATGCTGCCTGAGTCTGATCATCAGTTGTGATATTTTCCAACGGAAGTTTTATCCAACTTGAGTCGGCCTTTCTGCATTTTGTCTCTTGAGCTTGTGCCCGACCATCCCTAAAGTCCAATCCAGTTCTTATTCGAAATCAATGAGGTTCTTTGCTTGATCACCGAGATCCTCTTGTCCGTTCCCTGATGAGTCGTCAAAAACCTCTGGGTAGTGAATTTGTACACTCACATTGCACTCCTACCTGAGTTTTGAAGATCTTGAATTTTTTGCTCGAGATCTAAAGACCTCATCTCCAACCATCAGGCGTTGTTGACTTCTTGAAGATGGATACTATACATTTATATCTTTGATTTTGAGATGTAGATCCATTGTGTGTTGCTCGTGGCTATACTTTATATAGTTATATGACATGGATCTGTAGTGTATTTGATTGACAACCATGATTTATTTCATCCCGAGCATGGGTAGGCCTGCCTTGGTGAGAAAATTGTTATTTTGCAGATGGCACCTCTCGAACTCCGGTCCCGGGCTCACTCGCTTTGTACGTTGGTAAATATTTGTAATGTATTTTTTCCATCAGATGCTCTTCTGACCTCACACATTAGGGGGCATCTGTTATAACCCTAAATTGCACCACACATGCAGACCTGACATCAGGCCATCTTACTTATTATTTTTTCCAAGACAATACATAACAAATCTTCTTAATTTTTTTTTTTTTGAAGATGTACGTGCCCTGCACCAATACTACCCACGTATGTATGCTAGCTGAGCCACTAATGCCCATGTATGTATGATAGCTGCACCATTACAACCCACATATACCCACAAAAATTGCAAGGGATTCATTGATATTACGGGCTATTGGGTAGTTTCCCAACCAATTGACCACCTATAGCCCGTCACCCAACCAAATAACCATATTTTTGTCATATAAAAAGAGGTGTTGGGGTCTCATTCAAAAGATAAATAGAGAGATAGTGAAAATCTTCCTATTTTTCTTTCCCCCCTTGCCCTAAGAATTTGCAGCCACATTGTGAGTTTTGAGCCAGAATTCCCTATTCTTTCCTTTTTCCTCATCCATAAACCTATACCCATTCTCTAGAGAGAGGTGTGAGAGAAGAAGGATATGTGGAAGTAGTTGGAGATTGGTGAAGAGGAGCCCAGGACCAGGTTCGAGGAGCAGTCACCGATCTCATTTTGTAAATAACTTTGTGAGATTAATATAAAGAAGTACTTTTTCTGTCCTACCATATGATGTGTGCATTCTTCATGTTTGATTTACATTTTGTTATGACATCTAATCCATTAATTCGTATATATAATGCATGCTCGTAGTTTCTTGTTTCTCTTTTAGTGAATGCAGGTCAGCCTTGGGAGGAGATTTGCAGTCGAGAAGCGACCGAACGCATAGGATCGATACCG
>JASDQU010307553.1:22056-34146 GCA_032191745.1 Picea mariana
ATTTGAGTGAACTTTTAGATCCAGAGAGTCTGGATGGATCTCCCATAAACTCAAAGACCAGAAAAAAAGCAATCAAAGCAAGGGAAACTAGACTAACTAGGAAACAATCCGTTCCCCAGTGGAGTCACCAATTTTGTTATCGGACTAATCGGTAGGTGCAGACACTAACTGATCTCCCTAGATCCACCTAGATCTAGAACAAAACACAGCAGAACATGATGCTTTCCTTAAGTTTTAGATATTGAATTTACTAACTAAAGAGGGATGAGTGACATACTGTTTAAATGTCGCTTCCTCTTGCCATCGTCATCCTAGCTCCGTTCCATTGCTCATACAATAATGAACCTGCAAAAGAACACAACTAACCAAAGTGATAGTAATAGCATAAACTCAATATAAACCTATGTATGTGATCAAGGAATCATACAATAAAACACAACAAGCTTTATAGGAAAGAATCATATTACTGTATCATATTAAATGTGAAAGAGAGATTACAACCATNCCTTGATGTCGTAAGGTCCCTTCCAACTGTCCTTCGTTCCCCACGCACTTTCACTCTAAGAATTCTGAGAGCACAGATCTGATAATATTCACAGTCTATCTTGACAAAGTGGCTCATCTAGCCAAGCTAAAAATCTCCAAATATCTATCCAATCCAAGCTAATTCCAAAAGCTCCAAAGCTAACCCAAGCTAACTTTCTCCATGAGAGCTCCTCTCCTTTTATAATATGAAGAAGATAAGGTGAGGAGGTTAGGAGGATCCAAACCATTTGGATGCCACCTCACCATGGAAGTTTCTCCTTCTAGAAGATTCAAGAAAATGCTCATTTTTCCCACGTGTAAGCATTCTCGCACCCTGCCTATAGTGAAACCTGCGAACCTCTTGCAACCCAGCTATGGTGCAACCTGCGAGAATCATGCATTATCGCACCCTGCCTATATAGCAACCTGCGAACTTCCTTTTTTACAGGGTTTTTACAAGGGAAAATGCAACTTCTTTTCTCAGGAAAAGTTCTTCTCCCTTCTCTCTTCAAGAACTCAGGCCACTGACCCCTCTGAAGGCAACATATAGGTTTACATCATTAACGGTCATAGGGATGACAAAAATAATGTGTAACAGAGAGTATGGTGTATTTCTATAGGTATCTTCTTGGTTATCTTGGTGATATTGTTGAGAGTTGTCTTGTAGATTGATCTTGGTGAGTAGATCTAATTTGGATGATGATATTTATGTGATAGGTTGTGTGGTGCATAGGTAATAGGTAATGCACTTGTGTTGGTATAGAATGTTGGTACAGTTTGGCAGATTAATTTCTGTATACAACCTAGGTCTTTTACTGGAGGGTTGGATTCCTCTTCTTAGTTGGTACTGATATTTGCAAGATGGTTCTTGCATTAAGAGTTGGTGCTCTTGTGGAGTTGTTGCTCTATTAAATTGTTGCTGAAAAAACCCCCAAGGATTGTAGTCCATAATATAAAAGAAAACTGTACATATATCTTGTGTTCCTTTTATTCTTCATGATTATGGTTTATTGATGATGTTTGCTGCTGAGATATGAGTACATACAAGTTGTTATAAATGAAAGTAATGTGTGATGAGTAAATGGTGATTTCTAACTAAGGTATTTTGTAAAGGAGTAAAAAGAGCCCTACACTGATTCACCCCCCCCTCTCATTGTGGTCGGTGTGTCCAACACTATGAATGGATGTCAATAACATATTTCAACATAAAATCTTGTTGGGACATTATGAATACATGGAAATTAATCAAGCTTACACATGAGTTTAACCAAGTTATGGTCTTGGGGAGAGGACAACAACTGCTCAATAAGAAATGCATGGGCTTGTCTTGAATGATGATACCATATTAATCATTGATAATGATGACCGTATTGACTCTTTTTGATATCAATGCCAACTCCAGAACACCAAGTCCAATATTCTCCCCCTTTTTACATCAATGAGAACACCATAACATGACATCAATGGCAACACCATAGCACCATGCCCAACAAAATTTTCAAAGTTGTCGATGGAATGATTATCTATTATTTCATAATCCCGAACAAGACTTAAAGATTCACAATTAATTTGATTTATAATAAATTCCTTCTTTTCTAAATATGAATTTATATATGAAGGAAATTTCGAATAATGAGAGTAATCATCAAATAGATCAAGATATAATGAAAAATAAGTTTTAGAGCATATACGATTAAATATTTCTATGTTAGTTAAATGACCATCACTATCAAGGTTTAATTCCTCATTTTTTAATTCAACAAAACCAATGCTAATAGAGAATTCATTATTATCTAAAGTAATTTCAAAGGTAAAATAAATCTCTTTTGACATATTATTACATACCTAAGATTGTGTATCATCATGTTCTAGACTAGGTGATTGAACACAATTTTCAATATTATCAGTAAATCAAAAGAATCAACGTCAATATCTTCTGTGACATGCCTATTATGAAAATAATGATCTTCATTTTCATCATAATTTTTTTGTCTCTGTATACAAGGAAGAGAGAAAAGATAGACAAATTGCTCAAATAAATCTTTAGTAGAAGGTTTATCTTCAAGATGAAATCTAAAACAAGTCGATTTAAATCCAAGAAGAAAATATTCCACAAACTCACCTTCATAACTACACAAATTTTCCAATTCCAAACACAATTCTTCAAAATCTTGATCCTTTTGGGTAGCATAAAATATCTCCATGAATCCATGAGTGTATTGAATTAGCTTGTAACACCTGGAACCAACTTTTGATTCTTCCTCTTAAGGTAAGAGTAAAAATTCTACAAATCTTACTTTCGTCAATAATATTTAAATTATTGAAAATCCAATTAAACAGGGAAATATGATGAAAAAAAGAAACCTCACCTTCTCCATTAGAGCTCAAAGTTTGCAAGAGATCGACTGTCTCTCTAGGAATACTCCCAACAAGCCTAGGAAAACTGAAAGGATGCTCCATAACAATGATATGAGCCATTTCAAAATAATATATTCAAAGAAATAAATCAAAGGGGCTTACTTGTTGGATCTCCCTCCTTCTAGCACCAATTGTTGACAGGTGAGAAAATCCCTCCTACAACAGGGGATAACTACCCGATCACAAGTCTCAATTAGAAATGTTTTCGTTTGGGATGGTAGTTTCCAACCGATTTCGTGGGATCGGTTTTCCACTCAATATGTTTTCTCTTTGAAAAGAGACTTAATCGTTTAAGCTCTGATCTAAATCATCCTAAACTTGTAGAAAAGAAATTGTAACTACCAATCCTTTCTCAATTGAGAGAAAAATTTAATTATGTGTGGATGGAAATATTAATTCTTTATATTTCAGAAAGAATTCTTAATCCAAAGAAGGATTGAGTACATTAACTATCGCTGGTAGAAATACATGGAAACAGTTATATCCACACTTCATAACAGAACTGGAACAAGAAATAAAATAATGTATGATAATTGACTAAACTTTTATAAGGAATTCTTCAAGCAGATCAATTGTAAATGAAAATATGCAGATCATCATTAATTGTAAGAATACTCTTTAATAGTAATTAGTATATATTCTATTTGAAATGCAATCTTCCGACAAGTTCAAAGACTAAGGAAAAAATTCACATAAGATTTAAAGAAAAAGAATCTGCAAATGCTTAACAACAAAACCATCATTGCAATTGTTGGAATATAGAGGGGGGGGGTTTGAATCAATATGAACATTTTTACCACTTTTAAACACAATATATAAACTTCAACTTAATTAACAATATATCATCAATGTATCATCTATGATTTTATCCAATATATCATGAACATATAAACATAATAAATATCACATCAAAAACACAATACACCAGAATTTACGTGGAAATCCAAATGGGAGAAAACCATAAAATGGATTATTATATATTGTCAATAATACATTCATTGGAAGCACCAAATTCCCAATTCTCCAGCTACAACTGGAAGGAGGCTACGACCCCCTATTTAGAGGCTCTAACTTGAAGGAAGATAAAAACTCCCTCAATTCTCTAGCTTTAACAAGAAATAGGCTGCAACCCCTTGCTTCTCAGGCTCCAACCTGAAGGGAGCTTCAATTCCTTGTGTTCTCTGGCACCAACCGGAAGGAGGATACAACCCCATTTTCTTACCCCATCCCACCGCCTTGAAATATAAGTGTAGACCAAAATGTCACTACCACTGCCTCTGCTAATAAACCTGTAATCAACCTATCACTGTCACATCAACTTGTAACCTGTCATTGTATCCAACTTGTCACTATCACCAACCTTTCACTGTCACTGTTATCCCCAACTCCTGGGGATAACTAATGAGATGATGTCTTGAGGCCCTACGGTTGTAGACATGGATTACCGAGAGACAACTTGATCAACAATGTCCACTTGCACAGACAGAGACCCACCTCACCACCACAGTTCCAGGTTCATCATGACGGTATCCACCACATTAGTTGGCCTCTAAAAGACATTGGAAATTGCTCCATTAGGTACAAGTCAGGTATTATGGTGAATTCCATTTCAATATTTGAGGCATTTGAGTTTGTTGCATCTATTACTGCTTTGTATTATGTAACATCTTCTTGAACATTATGCTCTTTTCCCTATTTCACTTTGGTGGTTGACATTGCACCATAGTATGTGGGTCACCCTTGGGGATAGTTTTTCTACTGGGAGGTCCTCTTGATGAGTGATCATGCTATTCCCAACCATAATTATCACTTTCCACACTTCATCCCATAATCTCCTTACCTTTTGGGATTTTCGGGTGTACTGACCCAAGAAGGGGTTGTCCCTCATTTCATGGGAAGAAGGGACCGAAGGCCCATAGGCTTGTAGTTGGAAAAATATAAAATCCAATCAGGGACCTTCTATATGATCACATAGGGATCCCGAGGAAAATGAAATGTCTCTTGTCAGAAACTAATGTGACACATGAAAAATAAATAGTACAAATTCCAACTAAGGTGGAGCATTTGTGGGCATTGTTTTTCATGCTTAGGTAGAAACCCCACAAATGTTTTCAACTTGGGGAAGAATGATGTGACCATGGTAGAGTCAAGGTGGGATCTGTTTTTCATGCTTAGGTAGAGCCCCACCTTGGCTTCAACCTGGAAACATATTAAAAGAATTAAAGGTAATAAATGGGCTTGGAAAAAGGTTGCATTGAAAATGAAGGTGCAACGCATCTTCTACAAAGGCACCCATAAATGAGACACTACAACCCCTTGTATGTCATGAATCCCATGCCCAATAGTCTTTCCCCCATCCATGTCATTTAATACACATGAATTAGATAAATGCATTCTTGGGAAACACTCTTAAACTTGAGGTATGATTCACCCAATAGGTCGTTTTGTCAACCCTCCCATACATAAACTTGGAAAATTGCATAGGGTCTTTGAGCACTTGTTTATTTTGACGAGGTAGTTTGGATGTATATGCTTGGATGGATATTTTGTTGATGTGATTTACTCATCATGATGCATTTGAATTGAGATCCTTGGATAGAATATTCATTGTCTTTGGAGGACCTAGTTGGTGGACAAATTTCGAAGAACAAACCTAGCTTGGGCTTCCCTGGGGCTTGAATCCCATAGGCTAGATACCAAGGACCACATGTTGGATGATTATTATTTCCTTTGGAGGCCTGAGATGACACCATGGAAGACCAAAACCAAACTCTTACTATCCCATTGACTTACACTTGGGGACAAAATGCCATACAAAGAGGGCTTGACGTCACCTAGGGTTGAGGTTGTGGTGGTAAAGTTGCTACTCATTGAAACTTGGCATGATTCGGTGGGAGATGAATTGAGGAGGATATAACACATGAGAGGGAGGCTCTAGGAGCCCCAACAACCTCTAAATTCTACTCCAATGACTCGCTCAAGGGGTCAAGACGTCACCCTTAGAGAGATGATGTCATCTTAGGGTTTCTATTATGCAATTTTTAAATTTAAATTTGAATTTTATATTGTAAAGGGGGAAATTAAGGGTTGGTGTCTCCTTACTTTGTGGTTACCCTAAGTTTTGTGGACAAACTCTTATTAGAGGTTTTTGTATAAATAGAGATAATTTCTGTCTCATTTGATCATATCTCTCCCATTGTGAGAAGACTACTTGAATGAAATTTGATGACACCATGGAATACCTAACCCAATCTCTTACTATCCCAATGACTTACTCTTGGGGACAAAATTCCATACAAAGAGGGCTTGATGTCACCTAGGGTTGAGATTGTGGTGGTAGAGTTACAACTCATTGAAACTTGGCATGATTTGGTGGGAGATGACTTGAGGAGGCTATAGGGCATGAGAGGGAGTCTCTAGAAGCCCCAACGACCTCAAACTTCTACTCCAACAACTTGCTCAAGGTGTCAAGACATCACCCTTAGAGGGATGACGTCACCTTATGGTTTCTATTGTGCAATTTTTAAATTTAAATTTGAATTTTATATTGTAAAGGGGAAAAGTAAGGGTTGTTGTCCCCTTACTTTGTGGTTACCCTAGGTTTTGTGGACAAACTCTTATTAGAGGTTTTTGTATAAATAGAGATCATTTCTATCTCATTTGATCATAACTCTCCCATTGTGAGAAGACTACTTGGATGAAATTTGTGCCCTCTTTGGGAAATTTGATATCTCTATATCACTCTCTTGTGAAAATGTATTATGGTGAATTCTCTTTGTGATTTGTGGAGCTCTCTTATGAATGGTCTTTTCTTATTGAACTAGGGTTTTATCTTGCATCTCTTTTGAAATTGGTAAGGAAAATATGCAATTGCTAGTTCTTATTTCTCATTTCATAATTTTTATTGGTTGAAACCCT
The DNA here is from genome assembly GCA_032191745.1 of Picea mariana. Taxonomy (NCBI): domain Eukaryota; kingdom Viridiplantae; phylum Streptophyta; class Pinopsida; order Pinales; family Pinaceae; genus Picea; species Picea mariana. The sequence goes on from JASDQU010307553.1 coordinate 28,918, forward strand.
AGGAGGAGTATAAGTACATACATCCTCCATTAAGCCTCATCTCATTTTCTAGTTTAAAAGTCATTTATTGCAAGGTTTATAGGAGGATTACAAGGGTGTACACCCTCCTAGATTTACCCAAGTTTGATTTGCATGCCCTAGGGAGTAAGAAGGTTTACACCCCTAGGGATATTGTGGATCTAAATCTTACAATCAAAGACTCCATTTACCCAATTTTGAAAGGAACTAATATGAAGTTTTCAATGGAGAAATAAAATTACTTGCATTGGGTAACATGATTTTATGATATTTTCAAGTTGTTCAAAGTGCAATCAATTCTATATGCTATTGGCTTGTTTATGCCCCTAGGGCGCCATATTTGTCCAAGTAACTCTTTTTTATTTTATAAATTAAATATACATCCATTAGGGCTGCAAAACAACATCTCATAACTTTTGATTTTACCCTCTTATCAACTGCCAAAATTTGCTAAGAGTTTGCCAGCATAATCTACTAGTCCTAACACATATTTTAGGTGGATTCTTTGCAAGTTTTGGTGGCTGATTTATCTGCTGTAATTTTTTTTTCTACAGCCATAAGGCTGAAAATACATATCTGCAATACTTATATATAACAACCTTACATTGATGCTAAAGTCCATGCTTCAATACTTGAGTTATACTAGTACCTGCTAGCTTTTCTATTGCACCATCTATTAGAATTTTGGAATCTTGCTTAGCAGCTCTAATAATAATTTCTTTGTTGATATATATCTTTGATGTCTGCTGCAAATATGTACAACAAGATTAAATTGATTTTCCACTGAACATATAGCATGCATACTTGGTGTTTCTTATTTCTTGGGTAGGTACCATCATCATCCGCAGGTACTCAAACTCCTTGGAAACCATTGACCTCTACCAAGACTCATTTCCAAGATACATTCCATTTAGAAAATTTAACTATAGGGGAATCCATTCATAAGTATAATTTTCCATATCATTTCCCCCTAGGTTCAGCTGTGATTCCCCCCTTGAGGTGATCACTTCACATCTAAGGAGACGGGGATACCTATCTGAGGTGAAAGTGGGTAGGTATTCTCCTAGTTGTCTCTATCTTGTGGTTTCTTTTGGGATTTGACCAACCTACACTATTTGCGATAAGATTTTGGTGTCGTTGTTGGGATGGGTTTTGAATCCTCTTTCATGCCCTAACGACACTTTGGAAAGCTACCATCCCAAAGCCTTTACCCCTAGCTTGCTTGATGACTCCACTTGAATTATGTTCCCCTTCCACCCTTTATGATCTCTTCTTGAAGATGATTCGACGAATCCACCTTCCTAGAATCCATATTCCATTAAGAATTCCCCCCCAGGGAGATTCAAACCTTCTAAGGTCTACCGAACAAGGCCTCATCTCAAGTCTCCCATTGTCAAAACCATTTTACAAGTTACCCTTCCCCTTGATCCAATGTCTCACCCTTGGGAGAAATATCTCTACAATCCCTTGAAGATGACCACCATTCCCAGATATCCCAACACAATGCCGAAAGAGTCTCATGAATGGTTGCCAAAGTTTCTAGGAAATATTGTGGTCAGTGCTAATGATCATATCTATGCCATGGGCCAAGACATGGAAAATGCAGAGGTGGAACATGAGGATGTAGCAATGAAGCTACTTGCCTCATCATTGATTGAGGATGCTTAGATATGGTTCACAGGAATCCCTGATAATCACATAACATCTTAGGAAGACTTTTCCAAGTTATTCAAGAACACATGGAAAAATAAGAAAGATAATGAGATTCTCATAGCTTAGTTTAATCGAATAAAGAAAAAGGAGAATGAGACAGTTAGTGAATTTAACAACATGTTTGACCGATTGTACAATCAAATCCCAACAGATTTTCATCCTATAGATGCAGTTGTTCGTCTCCTTTACATGAATGCATTCGATGGGAAATTCCTTTTAATTCGGAAGGACAAGAAACCCACCACCTTGGCACAATCCAAAGAGTACAATGCATAGATTGAAGATAACCTCCTTGAATCAAAGGTTGATCCTTTTCATTGTCCTCGTGCTAAGGAAGAGACAAAGATTAAGGATTCTAGTAGCAGTGCTCCTTATCCAATTTCCCTGCTGACTCAAAAGATAGATCAGATGAATAATCAGTTTGTCCAGGAGTACAATCAAATCATGGTACCATTAACCACTATGGAAAGAAATCAATTTTCCTCCAGACCTCAGTTTTCTAGACAAACGAGAGATGCCACAGGTTGGAAACCAAGGTTTCAACAAGAGGCAAAGGTCCCTGATATGTTGAACTAAGTTGGAATGGTTAACATACATCAGACACTGTGGTGTTCTCCATTCCAAGAACCTCATTGAGAGGATGAATGTCCTAGACAAGATGAAGACTCTCCCAACAATATGAACTTCATGGATATGATATGCAACTTCAAAGAGGAACAGGTCCCACAGGAACACATTAACGAGGCTAGAAGATAGGGGTAAAGAGAGGGAATAATTCAGGTGTTAAATCAGTTGACAAATGATTAGAGAAAGGAACTGAGGAAGAGGGAATTTTTTGTTTACACTAGAAGAAATGAAGCTTCAGTTCCTCCATCACAACCTTCCGCTCCCCCTCATCTAGAAGCAACCACTCTTCCTCCATATATAGATAATGTGGTCCCACCACTTCCATGTCTAGCACATGAGTTTCTTCCAAATCCAAGTCCAAGAAAAAATGATATTTAGTTGAACGTAGACATTGCATCCATGATTTGGAATTTGAATATGACGGTCCCTGTAACATAAATGTGCAAAATTCCTTTTGTGAGGAGGGAAATATTGAAGTTATTATAGATACCAACTGAGAAGGAGGACCCTCCAATCATTATGAACACCATGTATCTTGATTGGAAAAGGGACAACAACCCTCCTTTATATCTTTCCTTGGGAATGAATGGCCTTTGCCTAAAAAATTGTATGTTGGATTTCGAGGCCTCTGCGAATGCCATGTCTTTGAAGGTGATGGAACAACTTGACTTAAATACGACCCGACCATATGGAAATGTGTGTGGAATTTATTCTAAGAGGGTTAAAGTTTATGGATTGTGTGAAAACATTGAAGTCTTCTTGATTGATGTTCTGCATATCATCCTTCTTATGAACATTTTAGTGATTGAGTTCTGGATGCTTGGGGGATTCTCTTATCAAGGAGTTGGTCTACTGCTCTTGGAGGTTTTCTTATCATGGATCTTACCCATGCACACATTCCCATGGGGGATGGAAACTTTTATATATTATATAGACGAGAGAAGGCTGACAAGCATGTGATGGACCCCAATGGTCCTTATTACACAAGCGAGTGTGATTTTGATGAGGTTCTAGAAACCATTGAGTATGATCCATGATACTTACCTTTCATGTAGGATGATTACATAAATACGCTACCCCAAGGAAATATGAGTACACAGAGAATCTTGCGAAGTTCCAAGGGAAAGAGATAGGGTCTATCCAAATATTGAAGAAATAAGATAATAGGGATAAAGAATGTGAAGAATCCATTAGAAACATAGTCAAAATTAGACCTTCTTCCTATCCTTACGTTGAGAATATACCTTACATCATCTACAATGAAGGAATTCTTGCATTGATGCGGGACAAGAAGAAGGGAAATCCTAAATATGACCAGAAGAATTATATTGCTTGGCTTGGCCCTTACATCATCAAGAGAAGTCCAAGAAAGAGAAGTACTATTTGATAGATTTGGATGGGAGAAATATTCCATTACTAGTGGATGGGTCTCTTCTCTAGTCCAATATTCAGGGAACTTGACTTCTTCAAGTCCCAGGTGTTATGGAATATTTTCCTTGTTGACAGGTGGAATCTCCCTTGGATTATAGACCCCTATACCAAGACATAAACACTACAAATGGACACCAAAATCCATTTGAATTCAATTTAACCAATCGGAAAGAGAGAGGGAGAAAGGGTGTGATGCACCTTGTTTCAAATTTTGTCCTCTCCTCTTCCAATCTGAGCTTGATACCTGCAATAGGAAGCAAAGAGAAACAAACATCTCCTACTCTAGTTGATTAGATCAAACAAATCCATCTACTAATATTGAAGGAACAATAGGAAAGCACATATAAGAATACATAATATTGAAGGAAATATGCCAAGTACATTCAAATGAGAACCCAAAGAGAATAATTACAAACAATGGATGATCATGTAACACTTCTCCAATCTCTCCTCATCCAACCCTTACACGAATCTACCAAGACCAATGATTTGATACCTGTAAAATTCCCCCTTCCCCCTTGGAAAGCCCTTAATAGATAGGATTGAGAGGCACAAAAACCATGAAAAAATGTGGGATATGGTTGAGGATATGGATTCTTGAGGCTTGGATCAGATCCTAAAGTGAAGCCCAAGCATGAGTGTCGAACACAACTAACCCAATATGAAGGAGTTGGCCCATAGAATAAGGTGGGGGAGATCCCCCTTTTCTCTCAACAAGAATAGTGCTCCCTCCAAATGAGAGACATAACACCATTCACCAAAAGTGACACCCCCTATACTTGGGCAGGGGAGAACCGGTTCTCCTTTCATATGGCTAGGGGGGTGCCACTCTTCATAAATGCTCAAAAATAGGTCAAATGTTCCAAGGAAAAAGTGTGTTTTGACCTAGAAATGATGTGTTTCCTCCTCCCATATGACCTAGGGGTCATAAACAATTTCTTTAATGGTTTCAAGGGGTGGAAACACCTCACAAAAAGAATTCGACACTTGGGAAGGTCCATATGACACTTGCGACAGTGAGCATGACACTTATCGAGGTGTAGTGTCACTTTGGGAAACTTTGCGACACTTGCGACACTTAGGGTGCGAAACAAAAATGTGGCATTTTGATGTGTAACAGATGCCCCCTAAAGTGTGAGGTCATAAGAGAAACTAATGGTGGAAACAATTTACAAATTATTCAATGCAAGGGTGTTGAAGTGGGAGAATCTAGCAGAAGCTACAAACAATCATCAAACAATATTAATATATGTTCCATTTCCAAGGCAAACATACCTATGCTTAGAATATGAGATGACTCAAAGCACAACCACCAACCAATACACTGCGGATCCATGAGAATACTAACTAAGGATATGGACACCAAATATACAATGTGGATCCATACCTCCATGACATGAAATGATTGCAACCATGAAAAATACACAATGGATCTACGAG
>JASDQU010307553.1:34463-58069 GCA_032191745.1 Picea mariana
ATAGGTATCTTCTTGGTTATCTTGGTGATATTGTTGAGAGTTGTCTTGGTGATTGATCTTGGTGAGTAGATCTAATTTAGATGATGATATTTATGTGACAGGTTGTGTGGTGCATAGGTAATAGGTAATGCACTTGTGTTGGTATAGAATGTTGGTACAGTTTGGCAGATTACTTTTTGTGTACAACCTAGCTCTTTTACTTGAGGGTTGGATTCCTCTTCTTAGTTGGTACTGAGATTTGCAAGATGATTCTTGCATTGAGAGTTGGTGCTCTTGTGGATTTGTTGCTCTATTCAATTGTTGCTAGAAAAACCCCCAAGGATTGTAGTCCGTAATATAAAAGAAAATTGTACATATATCTCGTGTTCCTTTTATTCTTCATGATGATGGTTTATTGATGATGTTTGCTGCTGAGATATGAGTACATACAAGTTTTTATAAATGAAAGTAATGAGTGATGAGTAAATGGTGATTTCTAGCTAAGGTGTTTTGTAAAGGAGTAAAAAGAGCCCTACACTGATTCACCCCCCCTCTTAGTGTGGTCGGTGTGTCCAACACTATGAATGGATGTCAATAAAATATTTCAACATAAAATCTTGTTGGGACATTATGAATACATGGAAATTAATCAATCTTACACATGAGTTTAACCAAGTTACGGTCTTGGGGAGAGGACAACAACTGCTCAATAAGAAATGCATGGGCTTGTCTTGAATGATGATACCATATTAATCATTGATAATGATGACCGTATTGACTCTTTTTGATATCAATGCCAAATCCATAACACCAAGTCCAACATTCTCCCCCTTTTTACATCAATGAGAACACCATAACATGACATCAATGGCAACACCATAGCACCAAGCCCAACAAAATTTTCAAAGTTGTCGATGGAATGATTATCTATTATTTCATAATCCTGAACAAGACTTAAAGATTCACAATTAATCTAATTTATAATAAATTCCTTCTTTTCTAAATATGAATTTATATATGAAGGAAATTTTGAATAATGAGAGTAATCATCAAATAGATCAAGATATAATGAAAAATAAGTTTTAGAGCATATACAATTAAATATTTCTATGTTAGTTAAATGACCATCACTATCGAGGTTTAATTCCTCATTTTTTAATTCAACAAAACCAATGCTAATAAAGAATTCATTATTATCTAAAGTATTTTCAAAGGTAAAATAAATCTCTTTTGACATATTATTACATACCTAAGATTGTGTATCATCATGTTCTAGCCTAGGTGATTGAACACAATTTTCAATATTATCAGTAAATTCAAAAGAATCAACGTCAATATCTTCTGTGACATGCCTATTATGAAAATAATGATCTTCATTTTCATCATAATTTTTTTGTATCTGTATACAAGGAAGAGAGAAAAGATAGAGAAATTGCTCAAATAAATCTTTAGTAGAAGTTTTATCGTCAATATGAAATCTAAAACAAGTCGATTTAAATCCAAGAAGAAAATATTCCACAAACTCACCTTCATAACTACACAAATTTTCCAATTCCAAACACAGTTCTTCAAAATCTTGATCCTTTTGGGTAGCATAAAATATCTCCATGAATCCATGAGTGTATTGAATTAGCTTGTAACACCTGGAACCAACTTTTGATTCTTCCTCTTAAGGTAAGAGTAAAATTTCTGCAAATCTTACTTTCGTCAATAATATTTAAATTATTGAAAATCCAATTAAACAGGGAAATATGATGAAAAGAAGAAACCTCACCTTCTCCATTAGAGCTCAAAGTTTGCAAGAGATCGACTGTCTCTCTAGGAATACTCCCAGCAAGCCTAGGAAGATTGAAAGGATGCTCCAGAACAATGATATGATCCATTTCAAAATAACATATTCAAAGAAATAAATCAAAGGGGCTTACTTGTTGGATTTCCCTCCTTCTAGCACCAATTGTTGACATGCGAGAAAATCCCTCCTACAACAGGGGATAACTACCCGATCACAAGTATCAATTAGAAATGTTTTTGTTTGGGATGGTAGTTTCCAACCGATTTCGTGGGATCGGTTTTCCACTCAATATGTTTTCTCTTTGAAAAGAGACTTAATTGTTTAAGCTATGATCTAAATCATCCTGAACTTGCAGAAAAGAAATCGTCACTACCAATCCTTTCTCAATTGAGAGAAAATTTTAATTATGTGTGGATGGAAATATTAATTCTTTATATTTCAGAAAGAATTCTTAATCCAAAGAAGGATTGAGTACATTAACTATCGCTGGTAGAAATACATGGAAACAGTTATATCCACACTTCATAACAGAACTGGAACAACAAATAAAATGATGTACGATAATTGACTAAACTTTTATAAGGAATTCTTCAAGCAGATCAATTGTAAATGAAAATATGCAGATCATCATTAATTGTAAGAATACTCTTTAATGGTAATTAGTATATATTCTATTTGAAATGCAATCTTCCGACAAGTTCAAAGACCAAGGAAAAAATTCACATAAGACTTAAAGAAAAAGAATCTGCAAATGCTTAACAACAAAACCATCATTGCAATTGTTGGAATATAGAGAGGGGGGGGAGGGGGGTGTGAATCAGTATGAACACTTTTACCACTTTTAAACACAATATATAAACTTCAACTTAATCAACAATATATCATCAATGTATCATCTATGATTTTATCCAATATATCATGAGCATATAAACATAATAAATATCACATCAAAAACATAGTACACCAGAATTTATGTGGAAATCCAAATGGGAGAAAACCATAGAATGAATTATTATATATTGTCAATAATACATTCATTGGAAGCACCAAATTCCCAATTCTCCAGCTACAATTGGAAGGAGGCTACGAGCCCCTATTTAGAGGCTCTAACTTGAAGGAAGATAAAAACTCCCTCAATTCTCTATCTTTAACAAGAAATAGGCTACAACCCCCTGATTCTCAGGATCCAGCCTGAAGGAAGCTCCAACTCCATAAATTCTCTAGCTCCAACTAGAAGGAGGATACAACCCCTAATTCTCAGGCTCCAACCTGAAGGGAGATTCAATTCCTTGTGTTCTCTGGCACCAACCGGAAGGAGGATACAATCCCATTTCCTTACCCCATCCACTGCCCTGAAATATAAGTGTATACCAAACTGTCATTACCATTGCCTCTAATAATAAACCTATAATCAACCTGTCACTGTCACATCAACCTGTAACCTGTCATTGTATCCAACTTGTCACTATCACCAACCTTTCACTGTCATTGTTATCCCCAAATCCTAGGGATAACTAAGGAGATGATGTCTTGAGGCCCTAAGGTTGCAGACATGGATTACTGAGAGACAACTTGATCAACAATGTCTACTTGCACAGATAGAGACCCACCTCACCACCACAGTTTCAGGTTCATCATGACGGTATCCACCACATTAGTTGGCCTCCAAAATACATTGGAACTTGCTCCATTAGGTACAAGTCAAGTATTATGGTGAATTCCATTTCAATATTTGAGGCATTTGAGTTTGTTGCATCTATTACTGCTTTTTATTATGTAACATCTTCTTGAACATTATGCTCTTTTCCCTATTTCACTTTGGTGGTTGACATTTCACCATAGTAAGTGGGTCACCCTTGGGGATAGGTTTTCTACTGGGAGGTCCTCTTGATGAGTCATCATGCTATTCCCAACCATAATTATCACTTTCCACACTTCATCCCATAATATCCTTACCTTTTGGGATTTTTGGGTGTACTGACCCAAGAAGGGGTTGTCCCTCATTTCATGGGAAGAAGGGACCGAAGGCCCAGAGGCTTGTAGTTGGAAAAATATAAAATCCAATCAGGAACCTTCAGTATGATCGCTTAGGGATCCTGAGGAAAATGAAATGTCTCTTCTAAGAAACTAATGTGACACATGAAAAATAAATAGTACAAATTCCAACTAAGGTGGAGCCTTTGTGGGCACTGTTTTTCATGCTTAGGTAGAAACCCCACACATGTTTTCAACTTGGGGAAGAATGATGTGACCATGGTAGAGTCAAGGTGGGATCTGTTTTTCATGCTTAGGTAGAAGCCCCACCTTGGCTTCAACCTGGAAACATATTAAAAGAACAAAAGGTAATAAATGGGCTTGGAAAAAGGTTGCATTGAAAACGAAGGTGCAATGCATCCTCTATAAAGGCACCCATAAATGAGACACTACAACCCCTTGTATGTCATGAATCCCATGCCCAATAGTCTTTCCCCCATCCATGTCATTTAATCCACATGATTTAGATAAAGGCATTCTTGGGAAACACTCTTAAACTTGAGGTATGATTTACCCAATAGGTCGTTTTTTCAACCCTCCCATACATAAACTTGGAAAATTGCATAGGGTCTTTGAGCACTTGTTTATTTTGACGAGGTAGTTTGGATGTATATGCTTGGATGGATATTTTGTTGATTTGATTTACTCATCATGATGCATTTGACTTGAGATCCTTGGATGGCATATTCATTGTCTTTGGAGGACCTAGTTGGTGGACATATTTCGAAGAACAAACCTAGATTGGGCTTCCCTGGGGCTTGAATCCCATAGGATGGATACCAAGGACAACATGTTGGATGATTATTATTTCCTTTGGAGGCCTGAGATGACACCATGGAAGACCAAAACCAAACTCTTACTATCCCAATGACTTACACTTGGGGACAAAATGCCATACAAAGAGGGTTTGACGTCACCTAGGGTTGAGCTTGTGGTGGTAAAGTTGCTACTCATTGAAACTTGTCATGATTCGGTGGGAGATGACTTGAGGAGGATATAACACATGAGAGGGAGGCTCTAGAAGCCCCAACAACCTCTAAATTCTACTCCAATGACTCGCTCAAGGGGTCAAGATGTCACCCTTAGAGAGATGATGTCATCTTAGGGTTTCTATTATGCAATTTTTAAATTTAAATTTGAATTTTATATTGTAAAGGGGAAAATTAAGAGTTGGTGTCCCCTTACTTTGTGGTTACCCTAACTTTTGTGGACAAACTCTTATTAGAGGTTTTTGTATAAATAGAGATAATTTCTATCTCATTTGATCATATCTCTCCCATTGTGAGAAGACTACTTGGCTGAAATTTGATGACACCATGGAAGACCTAACCCAATCTCTTACTAGCCCAATGACTTACTCTTGGGGACAAACGCCATACAAAGAGGGCTTGACGTCACCTAGGGTTGAGAATGTGGTGGTAGAGTTACTACTCATTGAAACTTGGCATGATTCAATGGGAGATGACTTGAGGAGGCTATAGGGCATGAGAGGGAGGCTCTAGAAGCCCCAACGACCTAAAACTTCTACTCCAACAACTTTCTCAAGGTGTCAATACATCACCCTTAGAGGGATGACGCCACCTTATGGTTTCTATTGTGCAATTTTTAAATTTAAATTTGAATTTTATATTGTAAAGGGGAAAAGTAAGGGTTGTTGTCCCCTTACTTTGTGGTTACACTAGGTTTTGTGGACAAACTCTTATTAGAGGTTTTTGTATAAATAGAGATCATTTCTTTCTCATTTGATCATAACTCTCCCATTATGAGAAGACTACTTGGATGAAATTTGTGCCCTCTTTGGGAAATTTGATATCTCTATATCACTCTCTTGTGAAAATGTATTATGGTGAATTCTCTTTGTGATTTGTGGAGCTAAGGTCATGCACACCTCTTGGAGGTATTCTCTCTTGCTTATGAATGGTCTTTTCTTATTGAACTAGGGTTTTATCTTGCATCTCTTTTGAAATTGGTAAGGAAAATCTGCAATTGCTAGTTCTTCTTTCTCATTTCATAATTTTTATTGGTTGAAACCCTAGGAGTATAAGTACATACATCCTCCATTAAGCCTCATCTCATTTGCTAGTTTAAAATTCATTTATTGCAAGGTTTCTAGGAGGAGTACAAGGGTGTACACCCTCCTAGATTTACCTAAGTTTGATTTGCATGCCCTAGGGAGTAAGAGGGTTTACACCCCTAGGGATATTGTGGATCTAAATATTACAATCAAAGACTCCATTTACCTAATTTTGAAAGGAACTAATATGAAGTTTGCAATGGAGAAATAAAATTACTTGCATTGGGTAATGTGATTTTATGATATTTTCAAGTTGTTCAAAGTGCAATCAATTCTATATGCTATTGGATTGTTTATGCCCTAGGGCGCCATTTTTTCCAAGTAACTCTTTTTTATTTTATAAATTAAATATACATCCATTAGGGCTGCAAAAAAACATTTCATAACTTTTGATTTTACCCTCTTATCAACTGCCAAAATTTGCTAAGAGTTTGCCAGCGTAATCTACTAGTCCTAACACATATTTTAGGTGGATTCTTTGCAAGTTTTGGTGGCTGATTTATCCGTTGTAATTTTTTTTTTCTACAACCATAATGCTGAAAATACATATCTACAATACTTATATATAACAACCTTACATTGATGCTAAAGTCCATGCTTCAATACTTGAGTTATACTAGTACCTGCTAGGTTTTCTATTGCACCATCTATTAGAATTTTGGAATCTTGCTTAGCAGCTCTAATAATAATTTCTTTTCTGATATATATCTTTGATGTCTTCTGAAAATATGTAAAACAAGATTAAATTGATTTTCCACTGAACATATAGCATGTATACTTGGTGTTTCTTATTTCTCGGGTAGGTACCATCATCATCCGCAGGTACTCAAACTCCTTGGAAACCATTGACCTCTACCAAGACTCATTTCCAAGATACATTCCATTTAGAAAATTTAAATATAGGGGAATCCATTCATAAGTATAATTTTACATCTCATTTCCCCCTAGGTTCAACTGTGATTCCCCCCTTGAGGTGATCACTTCACCTCTAAGGAGACGGGGATACCTATCTGAGGTGAAAGTGGGTAGGTATTCTCCTAGTTGTGGTTTCTTTTGGGATTTGACCAACCTACACCGTTTGCGATAATATTTTGGTGTCGTTGTCGGGAAGGGTTTTGAATCCTCTTTCATGCCCTAACGACACTTTGGAAAGCTACCATCCCAAAGCCTTTACCCCTAGCTTGCTTGATGACTCCACTTGAAGTATGTTCCCCTTCCACCCTTTATGATCTCTTCTTGAAGCTGATTCGATGAATCCACCTTCCTAGAATCCATATTCCATTAAGAATTTCCCCCTAGGGAGATTCAAACCTTCTAAGGTCTACCGAAGAAGGCCTCATCTCAAGTCTCCCGTTGTCAAAACCATTTTCCAAGCTACCCTTCCTCTTGCTCCAATGTCTCACCCTTGGGAGAAATATCTCTACAATCCCTTGAAGATGACCACCATTCCCAGATATCCCAACACAATGCTGAAAGAGTCTCATGAATGGTTGCCAGAGTTTCCAGGAAATATTGTGGTCAATGCTAATGATCATATCTATGCCATGGGCCAAGATATGGAAAATGCAGAGGTGGAACATTAGGATGTAGCAATGACGCTACTTGCCTCATCATTGACTGAGGATGCTTAGATATGGTTCACAGGAATCTGATAATCACATAACATCTTAGGAAGACTTTTCCAAGTTATTCAAGAACAAATGGAAAAATAAGAAAGATAATGGGATTCTCATAGATTAGTTTAATCAAATAAAGAAAAAGGAGAATGAGACAGTTAGTGAATTTAACAGCATGTTTGACCGATTGTACAATCAAATCCCAATAGATTTTCATCCTATAGATGCAGTTGTTCATCTCCTTTACATGAATGCATTCGATGGGAAATTGCTTTTAATTCAGAAGGACAAGAAACCCACCACCTTGGCACAATCCAAATAGTACAATGCATAGATTGAAGATAACCTCCTTGAATCAAAGGTTGATCCTTTTCATTGTCCTTGTGCCAAGGAAGAGGCAAAGATTAAGGATTCTAGTAGCAGTGCTCCTTATCCAATTTCCCTCCTGACTCAAAAGATAGATCAGATGAATAATCAGTTTGTCCAGGAGTACAATCAAATCATGGTACCATTAACCACTATGGAAAGAAATCAATTTGTCTCCAGACCTCAATTTTCTAGACAGACGAGAGATGCCACAGGCTGGAAACCAAGGTTTCAACAAGAGGCAAAGGTCCCTGATATGTTGAATTGAGTTGGAATGGTTAACATAGAGTAGACACTGTGGTGTTCTCCATTCCAAGAACCTCATTGAGAGGATGAATGTCCCCGACAAGATGAAGACTCTCCCAACAATATGAACTTCATGGATATGATATGCAACTTCAAAGAGGAAGAGGTCCCACAGGAACACATTGACGAGGCTAGAAGATAGGGGTAAAGAAAGGGAATAATTCGGGTGTTAAATTAGTTGACAAATGATCAAAGAAAGGAATTGAGGAAGAGGGAAATTTTTGTTTACACTAGAAGAAATGAAGCTTCAGTTCCTGCATCACAACCTTCCGCTCCCCCTCATCCAGAAGCAACCACTCTTCCTCCATCTATAGATAATGTGGTCCCACCACTTCCACCTCTAGCACATGAGTTTCTTCCAAATCCAAGTCCAAGAAAAAATGATATTTAGTTGAACGTAGACATTGCATCCATGATTTGGAATTTGAATATGACAGTCCCTGTAACATAAATGTGCAAAATTCCTTCTGTGAAGAGGGAAATATTGAAGTTATTAAAGATACAAACTGATAAGGAGGACCCTCCAATCATTATGAACACCATGTATCTTGATTGGAAAAGGGACAACAACCCTCCTTTCTATCTTTCCTTGGGAATGAATGGCCTTCGCCTAAAACATTGTATGCTGGATTTCGAGGCCTCTACGAATTCCATGTCTTTGAAGGTGATGGAACAACTTGACTTAAATACGACCCGACCATATGGAAATGTGTGTGGAATTTATTCTAAGAGGGTTAAAGTTTATGGATTGTGTGAAAACATTGAAGTCTTCTTGATTGATGTTATGCATATCATCCTTCTTATGAACATTTTAGTGATTGATGTTCTGGATGCTTGGGGGATTCTCTTATCAAGGAGTTGGTCTACTGCTCTTGGAGTTTTTCTTAGCATGGATCTTACCCATGCACACATTCCCATGGGGGATGGAAACTTTTATATATTATATAGACGAGAGAAGGCTGACAAGCATGTGATGGACCCCAATGGTCCTTATTACACAAGCGAGTGTGAGTTTGATGAGGTTCTAGAAACCATTGAGTATGATCCATGATACTTACCTTTCATGTAGGATGATTACATAGATACGCTACCCCAAGGAAATATGAGTACACAGAGAAGCTTGCGAAGTTCCAAGGGAAAGAGCTAGGGTCTATCCAAATATTGAAGAAATAAGCTAATAGGGATAAAGAATGTGAAGAATCCATTAGAAACATAGTCAAAATTAGACCTCCTTCCTATCCTTACGTTGAGAATATACCTTACATCATCTACAATGAAGGAAGTCTTGCATTGATGTGGGACAAGAAGAAGGGCAAGCCTAAATATGACCAGAAGAATTATATCGCTTGGCTTGGCCCTTACATCATCAAGAAGAAGTCCAAGAAAGAGAAGTACTATTTGATAGATTTGGATGGGAGAAATATTCCATTACTAGTGGATGGGTCTCTTCTCTGGTCCAATATTTAGGGAACTTGACTTCTTCAAGGCCCAGGTGTTATGGAATATTTCCCTTGTTGATAGGTGAAATCTCCCTTGGATTATACACCCCTATACCAAGACATAAACACTACAAATGGAGACCAAAATCCATTTGAATTCAATTTATCCAATCGGAAAGAGAGAGGGAGAAAGGGTGTGATGCACCTTGTTTCAAATTTTTTCCTCTCCTCTTCCAATCTGAGCTTGATACATGCAATAGGAAGCAAAGAGAAACAAACATCTCCTACTCTAGTTGATTAGATCAAACAAATCCATCTACTAATATTGAAGGAACAATAGGAAAGCACATATAAGAATACATAATATTGAAGGAAATAGGCCAAGTACATTCAAATGAGAACCCAAAGAGAATAATTACAAACAATGGATGATCATGTAACACTTCTCCAATCTCTCCTCATCCAAACCTTACACGAATCTACCAAGACCAATGATTTGATACCTGTAAAATTCCCCCTTCCCCCTTGGAAAGCCCTTAATATATAGGATTGAGAGGCACAAAAACCATGAAAAAATGTGGGATATGGTTGAGGATATGGATCCTTGAGGCTTGTATCAAATCCTAAAGTGAAGCCCAAGCATGAGTGTCGAACACAACTAACCCAATATGAAGGAGTTGACCCATAGAATAAGGTGGGGGAGATCCCCCTTTTCTCTCAACAAGAATGGTGCTCCCTCCAAATGAGAGACATGACACCATTCACCAAAAGTGACACCCCCTGTACTTGGGTAGGGGAGAACCGGTTCTCCTTACATATGGCTAGGGGGGTGCCACCCTTCATAAATGCTCAAAAATAGGTCAAATGTTCCAAGGAAAAAGTGTGTTTTGACCTAGAAATGATGTGCTTCCTCCTCCCATATGACCTAGGGGTCATAAACAATTTATTTAATGGTTTCAAGGGGTGGAAACACCTCACAAAAAGAATTCAACACTTGGGAAGGTCCATATGACACTTGCGACAGTGAACATGACACTTATCGAGGTATAGTGTCACTTTGGGAAACTTTGCGACACTTGCGACACTTAGGGTGCGAAACAAAAATGTGGCATTTTGATGTGTAACAGATGCCCCCTAAAGTGTGAGGTCATAAGAGAAACTAATGGTGGAAACAATTTACAAATTATTTAATGCAAGGGTGTTGAAGTGGGAGAATCTAGCAGAAGCTACAAACAATCATCAAACAATATTAATATATGTTCCATTTTCGAGGCAAACATACCTATGCTTAGAATATGAGATGACTCAAAGCACAACCACCGATCAATACACTACATATCCATGAGAATACTAACTAAGGATATGGACACCATAGATACAATGTGGATCCATACCTCCATGACATGAAATGATCGCAACCATGAAAAATACACAATGGAGCTACGAGATGACAAAACATAGCCATAGATCAATACAATGTGGATCTATGTGAAAATATATATATATATATCAGTGAGATTGATAGCATGGTGATTGTACTGAAATATTTTACATGCTCAAATGATCTCCATCGCAATTTGCACAAAGCACATAATAGAGTGAATGCCCAACCCAAGGTCTTTGTCTCGATCCCGATGCGGTACTAATATATCCATGTGTATAGATGATTTGATGTTGAACATGGTAGAAACCACTTGATTGCCGGTCATTGATGTAAACTATTAACAAGTGCAAGGGAAATCACAAATGATGTCAATGACTCCCAAGGTACCCTAGTACATTCCAGAAAATACGAATAAATAAGTTGATGTTGAACATTCATGGAATCATCCGATCAGAGGTCAATTATGTAAAACTACTATCGAAAGTGAGGAGGCCTACCACTGAGGCATGCAGGTCCCAAGGTACTAGCTGGTTTCTAACTCTAATTCCCAGATAATGTGCTGAAGTCGATAGGAAAAGACTCATCGAAGGAGGGCCTTGATGTATCCTCCATCATTGATACAAAATTGTCACATGAAAGTGATGTGAGATGGTGAATAAAATGAGTATGGACTGACATGGGAAATTGAAACTGGAAATACTGCAGATGGATGGTTTGAGGTGAAACTTCCCTTTAACATGATGAGGCACGACAACTGACTTGGAAGCATTGACTCGACAAGTACCAAGAAGATAATGCGATGGTAATAAGAGCACTCTTTGACTGAACGAAAAATTATGATGACATATGGAATTGGTATGAATAATATGAAAGAAGATTATCCAACTGTAAGACTAGACACAAATATGTGCCATGTTCAAGTGAGACAATAGTTTCCATAAAGGATTCCAAAAAACTTGACCCACTTCCTTCAATGTTTCCCCCATCCAGATAGATGAGTACTGATTTCCTTTTTAATGATCTTGAGGAGGATAATAGATGCTTGGTATAGTTCGTACTTTAGATGAGTCCCTCGATATATGTTTAACAAACTAGAAGAAGGACGGTTTCGATCTCAGATGGGTCCTTCGATGCATAGTTTTACGAGTCTAGAGAAGGAAAACTTGATTGTTTTTCATGTTTAAGGATTTTGAAAATAACTTAAAGAAGACTTTGTAGATGACTTTTTCATAAATTTAGTCTCCCAAGTGTGAAAAAAGTTTAAAACAATAAAGGGGAGAACTCTTCTAATCATGCTTGATTAGAGTGTTCATTTTTCATAATTAGTCTCACGAGGCCGAAAAAGAGATAAAATGCCACTCAAAAGATGCCCTTTCAAACATTTTAACGAGTGTGACAGGAAGCAAGAACACTCGACAATCTTTTCATGTTTAGGAAGTCTAAAAAGAGATTAAAGGAAACTCTAAAGAGTTTTTAGTATATCTTTTACGAGTCCAAAAAAAAGATAAAAGTACACTCAATAACCTATTCTCATGTTTTAATGAGCATGAGAAAGAACAAAGACTAAGCTTAGTAACCTATTCTCATATTTTTACGACCACGAGAAAGAACAAAGACTAAGCTCGTTCCAGAAAAACTACTATGTTACGATGGGAACGAGCCTCGAGTGAGGATCACTCTTGGATACGTGTTTCTCTGGAGATAGTCCCCCCCAATTTATTTAGCATAAGCTAGTGGCTTTGGTCCAGCATGATGTCTAGAGGATGGAGATCTTCCCCCCAAGCATCGTTTCCTCCTCTAACTATTCTTCTTCTTCCCTCATTTATGTTTTTGGTTACAAATAGTAATATTTTCGCTAGATGGAGGACAATAAGGTTCAAGTATTCGATCTAGAGTGAGATGCGATTGGAATGGAGGGGGGTCTATTTCATTTTTTAATGAGCATGAAAGAGACAATGAACTATGCTCGTCAAGACTAGGTACTACTAAATGATCAGATAATTCTAAGGATTGTCGTACCTGATTCGAAATCATGTTTAACGTGGAAACGTACGGGGTGAGAGGAGGAGGTAAAGGAAAAACCCCCATGAGTGAGGAATCCTTTAGGAGACCTAATCCTACACTCTCGAAACTATTATGTCCTAGAAAAGGAACATTATTTGTTGTAACATTGTGGAGATATGGATTTGTATAGTCAAGTTGGTCAACAACAATAATTTTTCCTTGATGGGGAAATCGTAAGATACGAAACACTGAATATGCGACAACAATCATCGCATAGAACCAACTACGACCAAGTAACAAATTATAATCTAGGGGTGCATCAACCACTTCGATATCAACCGAAACAGTCTTACCCTTTAATGTCACAGTAAATAATTGCAAGAGTCTGCAAGGTTGAAAACCACGTCCATCAAATGATTTTAGTGTGGTAGGAAATCGAGTAAGTGTAGGAGAACCAAGGGCTCTCCAACAAGGAAAAGACATGACATAGGTGGATGCACCCTCATCCAAAACAATGCGATGGATTTTCTTTCCACCAACCAAAACTTGAATTTGGAATTCTAAGTGGTGGGAGAGCCTCTCCTTAAAATAATCTAGATTGAATGTAATTGGGTTCGAATCCTCAATATCCATGGATCCAATGGATGACAACAATGTTATATGTTGAATTGGATAGGACTTAGACAGTGTTGTACAAATTCGAGGGCTAACATAGCACAAAGTGCTTGTGCCAAATATTCAATGATGTTGTAGTTTTGGCTAGTACATGCATTTGAATTAAATGTCTCTTTTAGAATTAATCTCTTGGATGGGCCCAACGCTGCATCAGAAATGGGATTCTCAATCTGAAGAGGATTGGAATATGGAGGATGAGTGGAACTAGAGGGTTGATCGACATAATTTCCTTTAGTATGGTCACCTGGAAGAGTGTCATAATTATTTTCTTGAGTTGTGACATTAACTGTCTAAAACATTTACACCTCAAAGGCATTCATGGAAGCAACCCCATGGTGGGAATGAACCGGGTCACCTCCTTGTAGAGGGATAGGGTTTTGTGCAACCATATGTTGTTGCTAATTCGGTTGGAAGGTACCCTTCAGAAGTTGAGAGACAACCTCATGATGAGGGAAGTATTTCATGTAGTGGTCTTCCTCACAAATCATACAATGATATTTAGGCTTCCTAGTCGGTTGAGTATCAACATTATTATGATTATCCTACTCATTAGAAGGTTTCTTGGATTAAACCTTGTTTTTCCTCTTACCTTCTGGTTGCTGGGATGAAGTGGATTGGACCTCATTCAGCTCTGAGGTTTGACCAGGAGTGGAATTAGTTATGGTGTTTGGAACATAACTTGGTTTTGGAGTAGGTCTTGACGAATCATTCAACGAACGAGGAGTGTGAGGGATCAGGTCATAAAGTGTGCCAGACTGGGAGTAAACCAAGTCCAAATACTGTGCATGGTTGATAACCTTATCCTTAGTAAAAATGTTTCCCATAGAAACATCACAAACAATGGGAGGCAAGAGTGACTTTGTAAACCAATCCACAAGGAGTTGGTATGGAATTGGAGATTTAATCAACCATCTCTGTCGTCTCCACTCATGAATATGATCATAGATGTGTGATGGAATAAAAATAGTTTGCGCATGGCTTATAAGACCCAAGGTTCGATTAAACTGTTACCAAAAAACCCTCAAGTCATCGGTCCTTTCAACATCATTTGCTTACGTAGATGAAGTCTCACCCGAGGTATCTATTGGGACTAAAAGAACCTAGTTTTTGCAGTAGTAAGGGAAAGGGAGGCAGAGGTGTGAATCATTGTTCCTTATCCTCTTGTCTTAAGTATATTCTTGATTATTACCTATATTAGAACATCCATGCATGAAAATTGAAGAATAATCAATCCATAGACTAACTCCATTCTACAAAGTATAACATCATTCATAAATGTATATAGATAACTAAAGAACATAAGACACAATATCCTCTCTAAATTTCTTCTTTATTGATCTTCTTTCTTACTCAATGTCTATTACATTCATTATCTTTCCATAACAATGATTTCCTTCTACACACACTAATCTCCCAATCCCGTCACATATTTATACCCAAAACCTAGGGCTTAAAACCCTATTATTATCTATCCCAAAATAACTCATTACAATGCATGGCATGGACAACAATAGTTAATTGGTTGCTTTTCCTTCTTTTACCTCTCATTCTTTATACATATTTTATGTTGTTCTTATATTTATAGAAAGTCGCACTATCATATTTTTTTGTTTCCTTCTCTCGCTCGCTCAATTTATCCTTCTTTATGTGCATTGTGTCTATCCTTTTGTTCCCTTCTACATGCTTTCTTCCTTCTGCGTGATTTCCTCCTTCTGCGCCCTTTCTTCCTTTTGCACCCTTTCTTCCTTCTGCGCCCTTTCTTCATACTTAGGTTTTTTCTCCAAAATTATATTCAAAACTTCCTATCCAACAGGCCCCCAACACTCACTTGTGGCTCATCCCGAGTCACTCAGGCCTGTTTCCTGTTCTTCCACTCCGTAATGAATTGTTGCGCGACAACCTTAGCCACTTCTACCTCTATGACCATGGTTCATTTTACCATTTGGGATACTGCTTGAGTCATTTGTGTAATTCTCTAACTGCTAGTCGAGCTTGTTGCTACGGGTCCTGGTGCTTCTTCGCAATATGAATTAGAGGGTCTTTTTCCCTCTTGAAGGCCTCTTCCCGCCTGATGGATGCATAAATCTAGAATATGACATTAGGGGTCATGTTTCCTAGGGAGGAAACACCACTTATTGGAGATAAAATAATTCTTAAGCCTCCTCTTCTTGTAATCGTCATCTATGGTGATACTCTACTGAGGTTGCTAGAGGACTACCCCATCCTTTGTTTCTCCTACGGCCTTTAGTAAATTCTTCATGTTTACTTTGGGCATTGGATATGAGGCCAATTTTTGGGCAACCTCTCTTTAATTGGTATCCTGATATGTTTCCTTCTCTTTTACTGTCATGAAGCATTCATAACCCCCGACCCTGATACTAGTTGTTGAGACCTAAGTCTGCACCCATGCCCCTCCTGCATATTTTCCCTATGCCTTCATCAAACTTATTTCTCTTCTGGTTGGTTGAGTCAATTTACCTCTGTAAATGACTTGTATTTCTATCATTATCTTTCTTGATTAATTCCTTACATAAATTGTTTCTGTTTTCTTGAAGGATAATTGCATGTTGTGATTTGGTTCAAAATACTTGTCATCATGTTTTTCATTGATTAAGCATGCAACAAGTCCACCGAGTATTTTTTGTGCATAGGGAACACTCGTGAACACAACAAAATAATTCAGAGCAGTCATTTTTGGGCTTTGATTGAGAAAATAAACATGTTAAAGTTCAACGGTGGAGATCCAATGGCCGATCAGATCAATAGATCTCGCACATCCGGGATTCTAGAACTTGCGCGAGGTTTAGTCACAAGAATTACATAAGACACTCCATGAATTTAGCACCAAAACGTTTGATCTAATCTTTGTTGAAAACTCTTGAACGCCAAACACCACATCACTTCGACGATCAACCAACTGGGAGGTCTCCACACTTAGCACTCAAAATTCCCAAACGCTGAAACCCCAGAGCCACATGACATCCATCTAGCATTGACATGTGTCACCATTATTTCTGTGACATGTCAGCGATATGAAATCAGGACGCCACGTCAGATTCGGGAGATGGTCCTCCGGGTGAATTTCAAGCACAATATTCAAAAAAAAAATCTCGAAGAGCCAGATTCCTGAAGTCCTTTAATGCCAAATGATTAAAGGATAATCCCATGTTAATTAAGATAAATGTGACTAGCACTCTGAGAGATTATCACTCTGGGGGATTTCAAATCAAAGAAAGCATAGTTCTCCGAACCTCCGAAGTGTCGGAGCCCCGAACAACTGAAGTGGGGCCTTCACTGCCATGTCACTCCACAACATTATCACTCTGAGAGATTCTCCAACATAGCATTCAAAATCCTAAACAACGAATTCCCAGAGTGGTTTATCTCCATTAATGGCATATTTTAATGTTTAAAAAGGGGTGCCAAACCAATAATTGGGGAAACTATAATCCAGACTGCAAAAATAATATTAGAGACTTCGGGAAAACACCAGATGATTTTCTTCTTTCACTGCCAGTACATTCAATTATCTCCAATGGCCTCCAACAATGCATATGCATGCCCATGATCAACACAAAACTCAGTTTTTTAACTCCTATTCATTTTATGTAAGATCTCAGTTCGCTCCAACACCTGCATCAGTCTAATTTTATTATAAATAACAATTTTTATTTGTTTAGCTCAAGACTCTTTTACGTTTAAATCATAATAAGTGGTATTTTATGTGTGATAAGAATCACTCTTTTTTATTAATTCAAGTGTGAAGTATACATTACTCCAACAATTTCTAGTTAAGTTAATAAGTTGTTTTACCACTGGTAGTGTAGAGTTAAGTCTCAGTACTAGATGGATGAAAACCTCTGCAACTCTGATAAATATGCAGTTTTTGTATGTTTTGAGGATTCATTTTTTGGGAGAAAAAGATCAATACAACAACTGGTTGGACCCATTCTGCGCATGGATTAAACCTCTCTACCTGGTGAAGATACTATTGATGACAACTTGTTTGTGTCCAAATTTGTATGTGTTTCATATCTTGAATACAATTTTGATTTGTACGAACTACGTTACTTTTCCTTCAGCTACTATGTAACTTGTCTTTATTAATGTGCAACTTGTGATAACAACTATTCTTTGATGAAGATTTGTTTTTGTTGCAACCTGTGGGAATGACTATGTTTTTGGTACATGTTTAATGCTTGAAATGATATTTTAAGATTTAAACTTCTGGCAACAGATTGTTCATTGAATAGTTTGTTGTTTTTTTTTTTTTTACCTTTAATGTCTCACTTGTTTGTCCTTAGTGTGCCACCAACCAAGTAGGACCCTCTTCCATGTCATTTGGCCAACCAAACTATGCTTATGTCTTGGTAAACCAACCCTCTAACTGACCCATAAATAAAAAAACCAATCATTCATAAGTTGTGGTGGCCTAGCTTTGCCCTTTAACAGTCATATGCAGACTTTAGGACTAACATCTTCTGGCGCCGTTTCCGGGGAACAGAGTAACGAAATATATTTCCCCTGGAGAACAAAAATGATCATATCTGACCGTTGATGGTGAATAAAGATCATACACATTTCGACTTCCATCTTTCACCTGGCGTCTACACTGAGTTAACTTGAAAAAGAAATACCTGCTCCCAGAAAAGGACTAAAGAAATCCAAATCTGAGCACACCAGAGCCACTAAGGCTCATCCTAACCCTAAGAAGGAATAAGTAGTCTCTGAACCAGAAATACAACTAAGAAAATCCACCTTAGCTCAGAGATATACTTCACCCCCTCAAGGTTAAAGTTGCATCTCAAGAATCCACTACTCTTCATCATCACAAGCAGCTTTAATTTTCTAGCCTTGAGAATCACAATTCAAAGGAACCATAGACACCTTAAAATCTTGTCCAACATCCACCCCGGTATCTCTAATCAATATTCAGATTCCTATTGCCCAAACAATGGCTGTTAATAGGATGGATGCCATAATTGTTGCCAGATATGCACCCTTAGTTCTGCATGTAGGATTACATGCACTCCCAACCACATATTACATGAAATATTTTCCCATATCTAACGGGGAAGGGGATGTCACAGCTGAGGAACATATGATATCCTTCTATAGCTTTGCAGACAACTTTAACATTGACTATGCATATGTGTGGATGAGGTTGTTTATACAAAGCCTTGATGGGGAGGTAAGAAAATGGTTCTGGGGCCTCCCTCCAACCTCCATTGCAAATATTGATGCATTGGATGAGGATTTCATAAAGAAATGGGGAGATATAAGGGATTATCTCTATTACATCACTGAGTTTTGGGTCCTTAAGATAAATAATGGTCAGTCTATTTCAAAATCCACCAAGAGATTTAATAAGATGTATAGTAGGATCCCAGATGAGATAAAACCAACTGAAGCCTCTACCAAGATCACTTATGCCAATGCATTTGATGCAAAATTCTCTCTTCTGTTTAGGGAGAGAATATCCACTACCTTGTTATCCATGCAAGAATCATACATTGAGGTTGAGTCCAACATCTTGGCATCAGACCGGTTAAAGACCAAATTTGAAAAAGACAAGAAGAAATAGAGAGAGGAATCCCCCGCCTCCTCTAACCGAGCCACATCTGATCCCAAATTGATGAAATGACCAAAAATTTGAAATATATGACATCTGAAATGGGAATCTAAACAACCAAACATAGCTTTTCAAGGGGTTTGGAACAAAACTCCCAACCAGTTTAAAAGGCCGAATGATGCCCCTCAGATAATATAGAGAGAGAGGAGGAATGATGGTGACCAAAGAGTAGTACCTCCTTTCCAAAACAATCATATTGAGGATATTTATAGACAATGATGCTGTTGTGATTTTCAATGAAACATATTTTCACACCAGTCACTTAACACAACAAGATTATGAGGTAGCACAATTGTCAGATAAGTTTGATGTTGATATAGGAGAAGAGGGAGTTATTCAAGGCCAACCCCAAAATAAATATGACTTGAGGCCTAGAATAGGAACTCCTAAAGACACCACCTTTGATCAAAACATAAAAATAGAGGTTCCTCCCAAGCCAAATCCAAGGAAGGGTGTAGTGGCTAAATCTCACCAGCCTCCTCCATTTAAACCTGCTGTCCCTGAAGTAAAAGAAGATGATAGGCCATAAGCATCTTTCAGCCTAGAGAATAAGTTGAGCAAGATCAAGATCCATGTACCTTTGCCAGAATTGTTGAAAAATGAGCCTTTCAAACAATCCATTATGAAGGTTCTGCAACCACCTACTTGTGTTGTAACTTCTGATGTAATTAGTCTGCAAGATGAGAACTCAAACATTACTGTGGGCCCATACATTGAGGATGGATATGATGCTTCTCCACCATTCTACATATCTCTAAATTTCAATGACAAGATCCTACATAACTATCTCATGGACTCAGGTTCCTCACACAATGTCATGCCTAAATTTTTTATGGAGGAACTAGGTCTGGAGATCACCAATCCCTATCAAGGCCTTCACTCCTTTGACTCTAAAAAAATCAAATGTTTGGGATTAATAAAATATCTTGTGGTTTCTTTGGAATAGTTACCCATGAAAATTGTAGTGATGGACATCATTGTGGATGAAATTCCCCCAAGTTTGGTATGATTTTGTCCAGGACATGGGCCAAGAAGGTTGGGGGATCATTACAAATGGACCTCACATATGCCACCGTCCCTGTTTTCGGAGAAGAGCACGGGAGTCTATACAGAGAGGTCATATTGTCCTATACTGTCAACGACCATTAGAATCCAAGAAATCACCCAATTTATGCCATTGAGGATGAGATTGGCTCATCTGTTTTTCATCTAAATGGTGATGAACCAGAAATTACAGTCACCAAATGCAAAGATCAGCCTTTGATAGATCAACATAAAAAAGTGTGGAAGATGTATTTCTATGGATCTTTATCAAGAGAAGGTTATGGGGCTAGTATAGTCCTCATTTCCCCTAAAAAGGAGGTTATAACGCTCTCTTATAAGCTGGAATTTGAGACTACTAACAATATAGATGAGTATGAAGCTTTGGTGCTTGGATTGAGGGCTGCTAAAGACATGGCCATTGATAGTTTGGTAGTTTTTGTTGATTCTGAGTTGATCATCAATCAAGTCAAGAAAAACTATCAAGCTAAAAACCAGAGGCTCAAACAATACCAGAATGAGGTGTGGGACCTGGTTGATAACTTATTTCTGGAATTCAATATTTCCTTCATTCCCAGAGAGGAAAATTAGAAGGCATATTCTTTGACATTGGCTACCAGCACCTTCAGACCTCCCATTGGCCTGAATACCAAGTATCATGTGAAATTCAGACACAATCCATCCATACCAGACAACATCAAGCACTAGCAGGTATTTAGTGATGACTTGGAGCTGTAAAGATTTCTACAGACCATAGAAGATTTCTCCAGTATCTCTATAGATAAAGACAATGAAGATGATGAATCAGAGAATCATAAAGCATCTCATCTGCTGAACAAAGTGGTTGGCCACAACATTTTGAAACTTAAAATGAACCACATCCCCAGGGGTCTAGTGCCACTGGAAAGGTTATTCGACAATCATGATGTCTCCAGAGGATCTGCCATAAAAAATAAAGAAGAGGAAGTGATGGACTGCAACATTGGGACTGTTGAAAATCCCAAAATGGTCAAACTATCCAAGGCACTACCTCCAGAACAAAAAGACATGTATGTCAGCCTCATGAAAAATTTTGCTGATATTTTTCCATGGTTGTATGAGGATTTGAAGACATTTGACACTGAGATAATCCAACACAAGATCCCTTTGAAGGCTGGTTCTAAGCTATCCAGATGGAATATTAGGAAATTTAATCACATGCTGATGTCAATAATTGAAAAAGAGACGAAAAGGATGCTTGCTGCCATAATTATTGTGCCCTTGAGGTACTCATATTGGGTGGACAACTTGGTACCCATGAGAAAAAAGAGTGGGGAAATATGCTTGTGTGTTGATTTCTGAAATCTCAACAAGTGTTCCCTAAAATGAAACTACCACCTTCCCAAGATGAACCATATTTTATAAAGGGTAGTATGTTGGATTACAGGGGGGGTTCTGTGAATCAATAATAGAGAAATCTAATCCTTTTTAACCATATAACGCAAGTGTTATATCAATCTAGCATTATCATGCAATATTTGTAGAGTAAATAAATAATGAACAAATGAACAATCATACACATACACAGTACACCAGTGTTTTTACGTGAAAATCCAAAGCGAGAGAAAACCACATAATGATTTTTCTTATATGTCTTGAAGAATTACATTCATTGAAAGAACCAAATTCCTTTGTTTTCTAGATGCAACTGGAAGGAGGCTCCAACCCCATAGTTTCTCAGGCTACAACCTGAGGGAAGCTCCAACTCCCTAATTCTCTAGCTACAACCAAAAGGAGGCTACAACCCCCTATGTTCTCCAGCTACAACCACCTATCCTTTCCCCATCCAAAATCCCTGACGTATAAATAGAATAATGGAACCACTGTCACACTATCACTGTGAGATATACTTCTGTAAACCTATACCAATAAACCTGCACCAAACAACCTGTACCAATAACCTGAACCATGTATCAACCATGCATCAACTTGTACCTCAACCTGTAATCAACATGTACCATAAACAAGTGCATCAACCATGCACCAACATGTACCAAACAACCTGTAATCAAATTGCACCATAAACAAGTGCATCAGCCATGCACCAACCTGTACCTCAACCTACAAACCTTTCTTAACTTTAACAACAAGAGACTAGCATTTTCATCAAACTTTACTTTAGTCTCATATGACTAGTTTTGGATTAGTCAACAACCCTAACTTGAAATGATCATAACTATGTACCTGTAATGAATAAAGATCTGAAAATATTACACAATGTTCTTCAGTGTGTTTTATACAATTCCTCTAGGTGTAACTACTTGGAACCTCTCAGAAAAGGAGTTATAGCAATAATGACATACCTTGTTGAATTTTGTCATATTCTAGAGAGCAAAATTGTAGAGCATGCCCCACATGGAATAGTTGTTGTATGGATCTGAAGATTTTACATAGAATACTACATAATATACTCTAACCAACACATTTGGTCTTATTGAATTTGGATCTGTTATGAAGAAGTTATGACGTTTTTACCTGAAACACCTGTTTTAGAATAGTTTTAGGACTAGCCACAAACCCTATTTTCCACGGAGTGTAACTCCAAAAATACAAAGACCCACAAGCCGAAATTTGTATCACAACTACTTGATATGTTTTTATCAATGGCCACCCAATTTCACGATCCGAATCATTCTAGAAAAAATGTTATTGAAAAAATGGTGAGATGACCTGTAAATAACATACCTTAGAAAGAATCATCAAAAGAGTTTATCCTCCCTTGAATTTCGTCCTTCTTTACTTCACCTTCCCTCTGAAACTTAGCTTAGATATCCTTTGGTTATCTTATTCACTTGTATATATTCAATAAGCTCAAGTATGATTAAAATGAGAGAGCCTTGCCTCTTATTGATACTCTCCAAGTGGCTTCCTTAGAAGCATCTTCTAGGCCACTTTGTCCACATAGCCACTTTTTCCACATAGTCACCTATGTCCAACTTTTCACAAATTGCCACTTGTCCATGTATCCATTAGCCAATTGACCACTTAACACATTTTCCTCATTTTAGGGTTAACCTTCTTATAACCACTTTCCATAATTAGAAAGTTCTCCATTTACTTTATTATTTAAATAAACCTCCTTGACTTTGTCACTTCACTTTATTATTTAAATAATCCTCTTTGATTTTATCACTTCACTTTATTATTTAAATAATCCTCTTTCACTTTGTCACTTCACTTTATTATTTAAATAATCCTCTTAACTTTGTCACTTCACTTTATTAA
>JASDQU010307553.1:73438-97309 GCA_032191745.1 Picea mariana
ACATAAACCAAAAAAGATAGTTTAATACATCGGAGTTGAAGATATTCTGAAAGGAGGTACTCTTATGAATCCTTATTCTTCCTGAGGCCTATTTGTTTATGTTGGTCGTTGATTCTGAAATCTGAATATTCTCGGTGGAGGAGTGTCCCTGTAATTTTCTTTGTAGACCTTCCTATCCCCTTTGATTGTTTCTACATAGATTTTTGGATATGTTTCTTGTTCTATTGTTTTGGAGCTTGATCAATTTTCTGTCTAATTGTATCCAAGTCCATACTTGTCATGATGAGGTTTTTAACTGTTGATAATGTCATTCAAAAATTTTGAGTTGTTCTGCATATTTTTCTTTTGAAGATCCTTTCTTAATGTGACAATTTCTGCTTCCAAATTTCCAATGATCTTGTCTCTTCCTTCTAGTTGTTCTTTGAGTGCTTCTTCAATTCTTTTATCTTATTCAATTTGAACCTTCAAATTTGTGATCATTTGTTCTAGTTCTTGAGTGTATTCTTTCTTGTTTAGTTCCATTTGTAGTTTCTTGTTTTTCTTCTTTTCTCTTCTGATAACTTCTATCACACACAAAATTTATTCTCGGTAGTCAACTTCTGCCTCTTGATATTCTTCTTCGGAGTCTTCTTTATAAGAGTCTTCTACTGCCATGAATAAAACTCTTTATGTCTCATTGTCACCGACTTCATCTTCATCTGATGATGAGATTTCTTCTCTGGTGCATAAGCTTTTGTTGAAAAATTTCTTTGTGGTTATTTTACCTTTATATGTTTGTTTTCTATTTGAGTGACCTTCATCATTTCTCTTTTTCTTATGAGGAAATTTGTTATCAAAATGACCAATACCATCATAATTAAAAAAAACCAAAGGAAGCTTACCTCTATACCTACCGTTGGTTCCCTTATTCAATCTTTTGACAAAGTTGGCCACTTCTTCGTAATCTTCCGAGATGTTACTGCTGCTGCTATGTTATTTTTCTTTTTTCTTTCCCTTTTGCTTTGACCTTTTGGATGCTTTGAAGGCTACTTCTTTTATATCTAGAGTTTCCTATTTAGTTCTCATTTCATATGCTGTGAAGATTCCATGTAGTTCATCCATGCTTATTGAGTTTAGATCTGCTCTTTCTTCTAGTGCTAATATCTTAGGGTCAAATCTCATAGGAAGAGATCTTAGTACCTTTTGAACAATTATAGATTCTTGATTTCTTCTCCCAACCCCAAGATTGCATTTACTGTTTCATCGACTCGTAAAAAGTAAGTTGCAATGTTCTCATCTTCCTTCATCTTTAGTTGTTCGAACTGACCTCTATAAGTTTGAAGATTTGCTGCTTTGACTTTTGAATCTCCTTCATAAATATTTTGAAGTTTGTCCCAAATATCTTTAGAATATTTACATTGTGAAACTTTGGTGAATACCGATTCTCCAAGACCATTCAGAAGTGCATTTGTGGATTTGAAATTATTTTGACCGAGTTTCATAAATTTGTCATTTTTCGACAGAACTGTTGGTGCCGTGTATCCATCTACAACTGATAGCCAAATTTCAAATCCATGTGCCTGTATATATGTCTTCATCCTTTTTCTCCAAAAGACATACTTCTGTCCATCAAATTGTGGTATTCCATTTTTATACATGTTGTTGCTCTCCATGATCTACCTTTCAGTGGTTAAACTGATTTTTGAAGGAACCTGCTCTGATACCAGTTGTTGGATTAGTGATAGGTGGGTGAATCAGTAATAGAGAAATGTAATCCTTTTTAACCATATAATGCAAGTGTTATATTAATGTAGCATTATCATCCAATATTTGCAGAGAAAATAAACAATGAACAAACGAACAATCATACACATGCATAGTACACCAATGTTTTTACGTGGAAACCTAAAGAGAGAGAAAACCACATAATGCTTTTTCTTATATGCCTTGAAGAATTACATTCATTAGAAGCACCAAATTCCTTTGTTTTCCAACTACAACTGGAAGGAGGCTCTAACCCCCTAGTTTCTCAGGAAACAACCTGAGGGAAGCTCCAACTCCCCAATTCTATGTCTACAACCAGAATGAGGCTACAACCCCCTATGATCTCTGGATACAACCGAAAGGTTGCTACAACCACTTGTTCTTGCCCCGTCCAACCACCCTGACGTATAAGTAGAATGATGGAACCACTGTCACACTATCACTATGAGATATACTAATGTAAACCTGTACCAATAAACCTACACCAAACAACTTGTACCAATAACCTGAACCATGTATCAACCATGCATCAACCTGTACCTCAATCTATAATGAACCTCTACCATAAACATGTGCATCAACCATGCACCAACTTGTAATCAAATTGTACCATAAACAAGTGCATCAACCATGCACCAACCTGTACCTCAACCTGCAAACCTTCCTTAACTTTAACAAAAAGAGACTAGCATTCTCATCAAACTTTACTTTAGTCTCATATGACCAGTTTTGGATTAGTCAACAATCCTAACTTGAAATGATCATAACTATGTACCTGTAATGAATAAACATTTGAAAATAGTACACAATGTTATTCAGTGTGTTTTATGCAATTCTTCTAGGTGTCACTACTTGGAACCTCTCATAAAAGGAGTTATAGAAAAAATGGCATACCTTGTTGAATTCTGTCTTATTCTAGAGAGAGAACTTGTAGAGCATTCCCTGCACATAATATTTGTTGTATGGATATGAAAATTTTACACAGAATACTATAGACTATACTATAAACAACACATTTGGTCTTACTGAATTTGGATTTGTTATGAATAATTTATGACATTTTTACCTGAAACACCTGTTTTAGACTAGTTTCAGGACTAGAAACAAACCCTATTTTCCACGTAGTGTAACTCCAAAAATAAAACGACCCACAAGCTAAAATTCATACCAAAACTACTTGGATATTTTTTCTCAATGGCCTCCCAATTTCATGGTCTGATTCATTCTATAAAAAACGTTATTGCGAAAATGGTGAGATGACATGTAAATATCATACCTTAGAAAGCATCATCAAAATAATGTATCCTCCCTTGAATTTCGGCCTTCTTTACTTCACCTTCCCTCTGAAATTCGACTTAGATATCTTGTGGTTACCTCAGTCACCTATTTGGATTAGATATCATGTGGTTAGATATTCAATATGCTCAAGTGTGATTAAAATGAGAGAGCCTTGCCTCTTATTTATACTCTCCAAGTAGCTTCCTTAGAAGCATCTTCTAGGCCACTTTGTCCACATAGTCACCTACGTCCAACTTTGCCCAAATTGTCACTTGTCCATGTATCCAATAGCCAATTCACTACTTAACTCATTTTCCTCATTTTAGGGTTAACCTTCTTATAACCACTTTCCATAATTAGAAAGTTCTCTATTTACTTTATTATTTAAATAATCCTCCTTGACTTTGTCACTTCACTTTATTATTTAAATAATCCTCTTTGATTTTTCACTTCACTTTATTATTTAAATAATTCTCTTTGAATTTGTCACTTCAATTTATTATTTAAATAATCCTCTTTGACTTTGTCACTTCACTTTATTATTTAAATAATTTCTTCTTTGCAAGCAGTTTGACTTCTTTGACCTTTTGGGGTTTCAAGCCAATCATATGAGGTTCCTTTAACTTCGTAAGGCCATAACTCTCAAACCATAAGGAGTTATGTGGCGTTTGACATACCACTGAAAATGGCATGACATGTACTATTCATCTAGAATACTATTACTTGCAAATATATCAAAACTCATACCATTATATATCAAACAAACTTGGGTCCATTACCCAAACCTTTGTGCTACCAGAATTCGCTACCGGACTTTCTTCAAGGGTTGACATCAACGACAACCAACCCAATTAATCAACAATCGCCCCCTTTGGCATTGATAGAAACACTCTAATGCAATACTGAAATCATATCACTCATGCTCCCCCTGGAACCATGTGTGCATCTTTGTGACCAACACTCCCTCTAGAATCATGCCTCTATCGTCTACATAGGATAAATATCTCCCACTTTGTCATCAATAACAAAGGTATCTTTCCATTCAGAGTTGCTCCCCCTAACTGACTCATCTGATATCCCAACCTGAATTGTCCTCTACATCTAAGACATATAAGATAAACATTCAAAAACATTCATTTTGGAGTAGAAATAACTCCAAGTCTCTGGCGAAGATACTCATAGGCTTCCTGTGGAAGCGGTTTTGTAAAGATGTTTGCCACTTGTTCTTTTTTGCCCACATATTCAACTCTGATGTTCTTTTTTGCAACCTGTTCCCGTATAAAGTGATACATGATTTGAATGTGATTCCTCTTGGAGTGCATCACCAGGTTCTTTGAGATATTGATGGCGCTAGTATTATCACAATAGATTGGAATGGGCTCATCATACTCAACCTGTATATCTCTCTAAGTTTGTTTCATCCATAGAACCTGTGTACAACATGCTGCTGCTGCAATATACTCTGCCTTGGCTATAGATAAAGATACTGATGATTGTTTCTTGCTTATCCATGATCCTAAACACTCACCCAAGTAGAATTCTGCTCCACTGGTGCTTCATTGGTCATCAATGCAACCTGCCCAATATGTATCTATGTAGGCGTTAAGTGATAGATCCATTCCTTTTGGATACCATAATCCAAAATATTTTGTTCCTTTGAGATATCTGAAAATCCTCTTCACTGCTAATACATGTGATTTCTTTGGTGTTGCTTGAAATTGTGCCACCTATCCAACTGCCTCCATTACATCTGGTCTGGATGCTGTCACATATAGTAGGCTACTAATCATTGACTTGTATTGCCTCTGATATGTAGACTTTGAATAATCATGTTTTCTCAACTTGCAACTGGTTTGCATGGGAGTGATAACTGGTTTGCAATATTCCATTCTGACCCTCTTTAGCATTTCTCTGATATACTTGGTTTGAGAAATAAAAATTCCTTGGTTTCTTTGACATATATGAAGACCCATAAAAAAGGATAGTTCTCCAAGTAATAACATTTCAAATTCATTTTGCACATCCTTTGCAAATTTTTGGCTTAGCCTGTCATCAGTACTTCCAAAAATAATATCATCAACATAAACTTCAATTAATAAAATAATATCTTGAGTTACCTTTTTGTAGAGGTTGCAGCCTGCACTTCCTTTTCTGAACCCTTCCTGTTGTAGATATTTATCCAGTCTAGAGTACCATGCTATAGGATCTTGTTTTAGAACATACAAGGCCTTCTTCAATTTACACACATAATCTGCATTCTATGACAACTGAAATCCTTCTGGTTGTTCAATGTAGACTTCTTCTTCAAGTTTCCCATTCAGAAAAGACGATTTTACGTCCATCTGATACAATTTAATGTTTTTGGAGCGTGCATAAGCTAAAAGAAATCGAATTCCTTCCATTCCAGAAACTGGGGAAAATGTCTCTTCAAAGTCGGTTCCTTCAACATGTGCATATCCTTTACATACCAATCTAGCTTTGTTCCTTGTAACATTTCTATATTCATTCAATTTATTCCTTTATACCGACTTTGTGTCGATCACATTCTTATCCTTTGGTCTTGGAACCAATTCCCAAGTGTTGTTTTTATCTATTTGATCCAATTCTTCATCCATGGCCTTATTCCAAAATTCATCCTTGCTGGCCTCTTCAATACAGGTTGGTTCAATCGTAGATCAGAGTGCTAGGTGTGTTTGTTTTGGTGAACAAATTCTTCTTCTAGTCTCAACTCTTGCATATTTATTTATGATAATCTGATCTAAAGGATGATTCTTCTGTACTCGTCTTCTAGGTGTCTTTGGAGGCACTTGCTGAAATTTCTCTTATGCTTCTATCGGATCCTCTTCATCTTCCCCTTCTACTTCTTTTTCATCTTCTGCTTCTTCTTCATAAAGTTGGTCCATTGATTCATTTTCTTCTTCCTTTAATTCTTGTCTACCTATTTCATCAATTGTTACATTAATGCTTTCCACAACTTTTTTCAATATCAGGTTGTAACACTTGTATGATTTCCTTGTACTCGAGTAACCAAAAAGTACTCATTTTTCCACACGAGAGTCAAACTTTGCCATTCTGCCATCTTCTTTTTTGATGTAGCATTTGCTTCTAAAAATTCTGAAGTGCTTCACATTTGTTGGTCTTCCTTTCCATAGCTCGTAGGGATTTTTGTCAGTGTTTTTTCTGAGCATT
The DNA here is from genome assembly GCA_032191745.1 of Picea mariana. Taxonomy (NCBI): domain Eukaryota; kingdom Viridiplantae; phylum Streptophyta; class Pinopsida; order Pinales; family Pinaceae; genus Picea; species Picea mariana. The sequence goes on from JASDQU010307553.1 coordinate 79,649, forward strand.
ACTCTATTTTGAATGTGAAATGTTGTATGCACTACATGTGTCCAAAATATATCTATCAATTTGGAATCCATTAGCATTGTTCGAGCCATTTCTTGTACTGTCATGTTCTTTCTTTCAACAACTCCATTATGTTGATGTGTCCTAGCAACAGAGAATTGCCTTTTTATTCCATGCCTGCTGTAGTAGTCCATAAATTCCTTTGAAGTGAACTCTCATCCATTATTAGATCTCAAGCATTTGATTTTTGAATCCATTTCATTTTCAACCATTTCCTTGTAGACCTTGAAGTTTTCAAAAGCTTCTGACTTATTCGTGAGAAAGCAAACTGCAATCATTCTTGTATAATCATTAATTAAAGACATAAAGTATTTCTCTCCTTTTAAACCCTTTGTTGTAGTTGATCCAACTAGATGAATATGCACAACTTCTAGTGGTCTTGACGTTGAATATTCTTTTAATTTAAACTTGGTCTTTGTTTTCTTTCCTTGTTGACAATGCGTGCATAAAGTGTTGGTTGATTTCATGATCTGGGGCATTTCTCTAACTACTTCCCTTTTGCTGTCTTTGACAAGGTTATCAAAATGTATGTGACCCATTCTTTTGTGCCATAGCCAAATTTCATCTTTCTTTCCTAGGAACCATTTTTCATTTCCAATTTCATTTAAGACATATATGTTGCTTGAAGTTCTCGCAGTTGTTGCAATCAATTTTCCTGAACCTTATTTTCTTATCTCACACTTTTGTGAATCTAAAGTAACTTTATGACCTTGGTCACACATTTGACTCACACTTCGAAGATTTTGTTTCATATATTCTACTAATAGAACATTTTATTCCTTGGTATTCTTGTTCCCAATTTTGACTGTGCCTTTTCCAATGATTTTAGATGAATCATCATTTCCGAAGGAGACTGATCCATCTCTTTCCTTTCTTAATGTAAGAAACCTATCTCTATCACTTGTTATGTGTTTTGAACAACCACTGTCAACATACCAACCACGTTTCTTTTTCTTATCTTGTAGAATGAGTGTGCATTCTTCATTGCTATACACAATCCGGAGAAGACACCATGCAGGTATGTGAAAACTACTCTTCTTCACCTTGGTACATAGATATTTTTTAATTTCTACAACACCTATAATTTCCACCAGATTTGAAGAAGACGAGGGGAAGATCCCTCAAATTAAAATCTATAAATTATGAATTTTAAATCAGAACATGTATTGGAAGGATCCTGCTGGCATCCTATTAAAGTGCCTTGATGAAAATGAAGCTAAGAAGGTCATAACAGATATGTGCAAGGGATTTTGTGGGGGACACCAAAATTGGAAAGCTATAGCCCTCAAGATCCTAAGGTAAGGGTACTACTGGCCCACCCTTTTCTCTGATGTATTCACTACAATAAGGACATGCAATGAATGTCAAAAGTTTGCAGGCAAGCATAAGTTACTCTCACTGCCCTTGAAACCTATCACTACTAGTGGCCCCTTTCAACAATGGGGATTCAGTTTCATAGGTGAGATAAATCCACCCTCTAGTGGGAAACATAAGTGGATCCTCAGTTTCATTGACTACTTTACCAAATGGATCGAGGCTGTGCCCACTAGGATTGCTACTAACAAGGTGATTATGAATTTTTTGGAAACCAATATCTTTTCCAGGTTTGGCTGCGCTAGAAATATTGTAATAGAAAATTCCCAGGCACTCAAGTCCAAATCCATGATCGACTTCTGTGGTAGCCATAACATCGCCTTGACACATACCACACCCTATTATCCTTAGGGGAATGGGCTGGCCGAGTCATAAAACAAGACTCTCATCAGGATCATCAAGAAATTGCTAACTGAAAATAAGAAATCTCGGGACTCTAAACTTAAGTATGCCTTGTGGGATGATAGGATTGGCACCAAGAGATCCTTGGGAACCTCACCATTTAAGCTATTCTATGGGATAGATGATGTCTTCCCCACTCAGCTCGGTCTACTAATTTTGAAATTCCTACAGGAAGAAATGGAGGAGCCAAATGACATCCAGAGGAGAATCTTTCAGATTATAGAAGTTCAACAAAAGCGAGAAGCACTGAGTTAGATCACTAAATCATACCAGAGCAAGATCAAATCAAATTTTGATAAGAAAACCAAGAAGCAGATCATTCGATAATGCGACTTGGTCCTGAGGTGGGATACCAGAAGGGAAGAAAAGTCCAAGAATGGTAAGTTTGATAACCTCTGGTTTGTTCCTTTTAAGGTGGTTGAGGTTCTAGAAAATAACACATTTATCTTACACAGTCTGGATGATTCTAAAATTTTTAGGGGCCCTATAAATGGGTACTTCCTGAAACATTGTTTTGCTTGAAAGACCGAGGGAAGGTTCCTCTTGTACCATAGTTGCTTTCCTCTTTCATTTTTGATTAGTTAGTTTGTGTGTGAATAAAGACTTCATATCCCAACAAAGGCATTGGGGTGTAGTTGCATTTTTGAGTTCAATAAGATGCATGGCTGAGAGACAGTAGCAGATATACATGGTTGGCAGACAAAAACAGAGGTGAGAGAAGGAAGGTGGGAGAAAGTTATTTAATTCCAAGGAAATGATCTATTGTTCTTAAGCACCTCACCGAGAAGTGTTATCCCCAGTTGGAGCCAATATTGAGACCGAAGTCTGCACCCCTTCCCCTCCTGCCTCTTTTCCCTATGCCTTCATCAAAATTATTTCTCTTCTAGTTAGTTGATTAAATTTCCCTCTTTAAATGACTTTTTATCATTATCTTTCTTGATTAATTCCTTGCGCAAATTGTTTCTATTTTCTTGAAGGATAATTTCATGACATAATTTGGTTTGAAATAATTATCATCATGTTTTCCATTGATTAAGCATGCAGCAGTTTCACCAAGTCTTTTGTGTGCACAGGGAACGCCCGTGAAAAAAAATAATAATTCGGAGCAGTCATTTTCGAGCCTGGATTGAGAAAATAGACAGGTTAAAGTTCAACAGTGGAGATCCAATGACCGATCAGATCAATGGCTCTCACACATTCGAGATTCCATAAATTACACAAGATTTAATCGCAAGAGTTACATACGCCACTCTATGACTTCGACATCGAAGCATTCGATTTAATCTTTGTTGAAAACTCCCGAACGATGAACACCACATCGCTTCGACGATCAACCAACTAGGAGGTCTCCACACTTAGCACTAAAAATTCCCAAACGACAAAATGCTAGAGCCACATGGAATACATCTATCACTGACATGTGTCACCATTATTTCCATGACATGTCAGCGATATGAAATTAGGATTCCACGTTAGATTCAGGAGATGGTCCTCTGGGAGAATTTCAAGCACAACATTCAAAAGGAAAAAAATCCTGAAGAGCCAGAGTCCTGAAGTCGTTTAACGCCAAATGATTAAAGGATAATCCCAAGTGAATTAAGATAAACATGATTATCAATCTGAGATATTATAACTCTGGGGGATTTCAAATGAAATCAAGCATAGTTCTCTGAAATCTATGAAGTGTCGGAGCCCTGAACAATTGAAGTGGGGCCTTCATTGCCATGTAACTCAACAACATTATCACTCTGGGAGATTATCCAACATAACATTCAAACTCCTAAACACTGAATTCCTAGAGTGGTTTATCTCTGTTAATGGCATATTTTAATGTTTAAAAAGGGGCGCCAAACCAGGAATTGGGGAAACTATAATCCAGACTGCAAAAAGAATATTAGAGACTCCAGGAAAACATCGGAGGATTTGATTCTTTCACTTCCAATGCATTCAATTATCTCCAATGGCCTCCAAAAATGCGCATGAATGCCCATGATCAATAGATAACTTGGTTCTGTCACTCCTAGACATTTTCCGTCAGATCTCGTTTCGCTCCAGCGCATGCATCCGTCTAATTTGATTGCAAATAGCAGTTTTTAATTGTTTAGTTCAAGACTCTTTTAAGTTTAAAGCATAATAAGTGGTCTTTTATGTGTTATAAGAACCACTCTTTTTTATTAATTCAAGTGTGAAGTATACATTACTATACTCCTGAGGTTTCTAGTTAAGTTAATAAGTTGTTTTACAACTGGTAGTGTAGAGTTAAGTCTCAGTCCAAGATGGACAAAAACCTCTGCAACTCTGATAAATATGCAGTTTTTGTATGTTTTGAGGGTTCAATTTTTGGGAGAAAAAGATCAATACAACAACTGGTTGGACCCATTCTGCGCATGGATTAAATCTCTCTACGTGTTGAAGATATTATTGATGATAATGTGTTGTGTCCAAATTCGTATGCATTTCTTATCTTGAATACAATTTTGATTTGTGCAAAGTACGTTTCTTTTCCTTCATCTACTATATAAATTGTCTTTATTAATATGCAACCTGTGATAACAACTATGCTTTCATGAAGATTTGTTTTTGTTTCAACCTGTGGGAATGACTGTGTTTTTGGTACATGTTTAATGTCTGAAATGATATTTTAAGATTTAAACTTCTGGCAACAGATTGTTCATTGAATAGTTTGTTTGTTTTCTCTGTTTTTACCTTTATTGTGTCACTTGTCTGTCCTTAGTGTGCCACCAACCAAGGAGGACCCTCATCCATGTCATTTGGTCAACCAAACTATGCTCATGTCTTGGTAAACCAAGCCTCTAACTGACCCATAAATAAAAAAAACCAACCATTCATAACTTGAGGTGGCCTAGCTCTTCGCTTTAGTAGTCAAGTGAAAACTTTAGGAAAAATAATAGCTCTAGACCGATCTTTGTGTAACTTTATTTTGAAAAGATGTGAGTCCCTACATCCAATATGTGCTCAATATACGAGTATTGGTCCCTAGCCAGCTCCTAAGTTGTTTTTTCATTGGTAACGTCCTAGTCCAAAAAATTCAGGTTGGTAGGTGTTACACATTATTTTGGTCACTCTGGTGATGTCTCTACAGTTATGTGTTTAGGCTCTCATAAGGACCTTTTTCCTGAGAAAAGTGACTGTTGTCTTCTTCTACAAAACATATTTTTAAGATGAGTTCGCAGGCTGCATATATTGTAGGGTGCAAAAACCCTGATTCTCGTAGGCTACTCTATACTTGGATTGCGAGGTGTTCGCAATTTGCTCTATAAGCAAGGTGCGAACCTGCTTCAAAGCTTAAACGGGAGAAGAGGTTATGAATGTTCTAGAAGAGGATCTTCTAGAAAATGAGTTGGCATTCACATGGTTGGCATCCTAATGACTTCTTAGATTTAGTGGGATCATCCTCATCCCTTTAACTATCTCTCCTTCTCCTATATAATGAAAGGTTTCTCAAGGAAGAGGTTAAGCAAGATTGAATAAAGAATTGATGAAAGAATAGGTTCAAAATTGTGTGAGTAATCCTGTTTGAATTGATGCTTGAGGCCTCCATTTGTCCATCAAGACATAGTGGATCTTCTTCATGCAAGTGTGGAGCAAGTGTATGTGTTGGAACGAAGGACCACCGAAAGGAATCTTGTGACATCAAGGCAATCTGGTTGTATCTTCCACTTTCATTTGATACAATACAGTGGCATGTCCCTTTCCCATAAAATCTTTCTTATTTTATTACGTGACTCCTTGATCACATGTTTAGGTCTTCATTGAATGTATTATTGTTGATTTCACCTTGGTCGATTTGTGTCGTTGTAGATTTGATATCACAAGGCTACCAAAGCGAAGCAGGGACAACAAAGACATAAGGAAGTGATATCTAAAGGTATGTCACTTATTCCTTCTTCAATGACAAATTCAATGATTGTAACTTAGGGAAAGCGTCATGTCCTGTTCTATTTTGTTCTAGATCTAGGTGGATCTAGAGAGATATGTTAGTGTCCGCATATACCAATTTATCCTATAAAAGTAGGATGGCACAACCTATTTCCTTCCCTACTCAGCCTTGGGGGGACCGATGGTATTGCTGGCAGATCTTTCCCCATTCGTCTAGAGTGATTGTTTTCTGAATTGACACTGTATGTGAGCTATGCTAGATATAACTTGACTATGTTCTCACTGGGTCATTTTGATTTTCCCGTAGTGGTATGCAAGAGTTGGTTCTACTTAGCGATATTCTTATGCTCTTGTGCTTTCATGCCAACCATACGCATCCCATCCTATGTTAACCAACTCATCCCATTCACCATAGAAGTTGATGAGTTTTTCCATCATTGCATCTTAATTGCACAATCATTTAGGCGATTTCTCCCTCATACCATCAATCAGTCATGATCTCTGGTGGATTTTCAAATTTACTACTTATATGGTGCTTTTATGACCCATCATGATGTTCATCCAACTATTTTTTTTGTTCCTGACTATATTTAACGGTCTTTTCATGCCAACTTACACAGTAATGCATTACTCCATCGCAGTCGATCCTGTTTGTATCTTCTCATTGAACTTGGCATAGTGTTCACTTAGTGTGAGATGATCAATCCATCTGCACAAGTTCTGATACCTTGGGATTTCACTTACTCTTTTTCTTTCTCCTATCGCTACCTTTTTATTGCTTTTCTTTCCTTTTCTAGTTTTTATTGTGTTTTTTTTGCTTTTCTTGCTACTATGGTACACTTACTATAATACAGGGGTTTTGACATAGCCCAAATTATTGTGCTGACGGTCGGATGTCCCTATAGAGTTTCAGTTGACTTTAATTCACCATTCCCTTCAATACCCGTCCATCCAATGTTCTCAACCACGTAACACCTATCTCAGATATCTGTTGTATCACATAGGGACTTAACTAGAGCATGCAAAACATCCCTAGATGTTGTAGATACTTGTTGTCATAAAGTAGTACCAAGTCACCGACTTGGAATTTATTGGTTTTAATGTGTCGATGGTGCTAAGCCTTCTCTATGGCTTTCTGCACCTCTTGATGGAATCCTGCCAAAAATGAGTCTTCCTAAAGCTGAAATAATTGTGCCAATCTTTCCTCTATTACACCCATGTTCGAGAGATCAATGATGACTGCAATGCATAGAATAGGTACAATGAACTCCATTGGCATCACTGCTTCTTGTCCATAAACCAATTGAAAAGGTGGCTTCCATTGCAACTTCTTGTTGGTAGTTCTGTATGCCCATAGTATTACGAGGATGCATAGGTCCCAATCATATCTTCCTTGATCACTAAGTAATATGCACAAATATCTAGACCTAGTGACTACATTCTCAAATAGAAACCACGAAACAGTCTCGACAATACAATTAGGAACTGATGCTACTTTTTCCCACCTAGTTAGATACTCTGTCGCAATAATGACGTATCGTGTACTTTATCTCCTTGCGTGTGGGTTGATCGGACCTATAAATTCAATGGACCACTCATAGAATGCTTGCAATGTAAATTTTGGATTTAATGGAATTTCGTTGCATCTATATGGCTTACCCACTTGTTGGCAGATGTTTAGGGACTTACAATACTCCTTCGCATACTTTTGCAATGTGGGCCACCAAAGCCCTGTGCATAAAATATTATGTGCCATAGATTTTCCTACATAATTTCCTCCAACAATCCCATCGTGTGCTTCCTCCAGTATAATCAAACTTTCATGTGCCAGTACACACCTCCTCAATATTCCATCAGCCCCTAGATTATACAAGTTTCCTGCAATCAACTGATAGTCTGTTGCTTTCACTACCAATTGTTTCTTCTATGAAATTGTCATGTTGGAGGGGGTTGCACCTATATTTAGAAACTCCACAATGTCCACAAAGTAATAATCCACCACTCTTACTGCAAATAACTATGCATTTGGGAAACTATCATGTTGGGCGCATGCCTATTTTGAGGAAATACCTAATTTTGGAAGGAAAGGCCTAATTTTGGAGAAGAACAACTGGCAGTAAACACAACATGCATGAGGAAAAGAAACATGCAAGAGGAGAAACATGCAAGACGAGAAGGGAGGCAAACCTAACCATGTTAGGGTTAGGGATTTTTATAAAGATTGTAATGGCTATAAGCCTAAAAAATAGTATAAATAAAGACCCAAGAGGTCTAGGTTAGGGGTTCAATTTTTCAAGTGTTGTTCAATAGTTGTAAGTTCGATGTAAAAGAAGTTCAGTGAGCTTATAGTGGTTATTAAAATTGTAATAAGGTGATAGAAGAGTCAAGTAAGCCAAATTTTTGAGGGTTAGATCACATGTTGAGGAGCCTGGTGTGATATATTCTTCCTCACAGAGGTACTTGAACCTCTTCATGCTCGTATGATGGAGTATGTAATGCGCACAACACCATGTTTTGTAGTAGACTAAATAAAAGAGAAAAGAAGCCAAATCTTTGTGGACGTATCCCAGGAGGGGGTAAACCACGGTAAAGCCTATGTTATATGAGATGTTTCTTGCATGTTTACTTTATGTTCATCGTTATCTTATGAATGAATGATTAATGAGGTGTATTAGAATGCATGCATGGCCATAAATATGAATGAATCCTAAAACTACTTGGATGAATAATAAGAATAATACATGAGGAAGATAAAATACATTCCCAAATCCCCATTCATTCTTAGACTGCAAGCACTTGAGAATTGCAGTCACCCATAAAGCTATCTCGGGTGAGACTATGCATTGCACTATGTGTGATGTTTTTCCTTCTGGTTTACCAGGAGGGCCGATAGTTTTAGAGGGTTTTTTGGAAACCTGTTGAGATCCGAACCTGGGTCAGACCAAGAACTGGAAGAGAGATTTAACCCAACAAATGGTTCCATTGCCGGCTGGAACTGCAGAGGAGTGAGTGGACGATATTTGTATAATGAAGGTATAGAAGGGACTGTTCATGCCATGGAATCTAACCAAGGCGGAGATTAAAATATGGTTGCAAATAAAGGAACTTGATTTTGGACAAAAGGATAACATAAACCCTAAGTTAACACCACACAAATATATTGACAAATACGTGTTTAGTGACCTACATGAGGTATTTTACACGAGGTTAATATAAAACCACCCAACAAACCGAATCACACAGCTGGAGTGGAATCCTGTGGAGATCGCGCAATTACAACAAGTTAACAACAAATTTATGCGCGCAATAGATTTATGGTTAGACAGTATTCTTGCAGGGTTTATCATTAAATTTGTAGTAGATACCGTGAAGTCTTACAATGCAGCAGAGCAAGATTTTATAAAAGGACCTAGAGGTAGGTATATAAAATCATTGTATACTTCAATCAAGATTTTATTATATAACAATGGTGTGATGACCATGGAATCAAACAACTAAACTTCTTTGTGTGCATGGGGGGAGGTGGGAAGCACTGACAAGAGGTGGAGAAATGGAGGAAGAAATAGATAAGGGAAATAAAAATGAGGCCATGGACCCAATCATGATGGAGGAAGACCAGATAAAGTAGATAATGACAACATCTGTAAAGACACACAACTGAGCACCCTACCAAAATAAGATGAATAACAAGAAGAGAGCCATAGATGATAGAGAGGGATTGGTAAGCGATGAGGAAGAGGTAGAGGATCTTCGAGATGTGGAGGAGATTGAGGAAATCCTGCACGCAACATATGAAAGGAAGACAAGAGGTCCAAGGGCAGGAACAAAAGAAAAAACTCCAATCCAGGTCACTGTTAGTGTGGAACCTACAAACCCATGTGCAAATAACACATCGAAAATAACACCAGCATTTAGACAACTGGATTTTAGTGGAATAAAGACAACAAGAAACACATCCAAACAAGGAGCAACAACTGGAGGATCTAGTTCAGGAACCAACAATCAAATATTTACATCACGTGGAGGTAGCAATTCAACACAGTTCAAAATGGCATGGCATGATCCCAGTATCAGGTTACTAGAATTTCAGGGAGAGGCATCAGAGGAACCTAAAAAAGCACTTATTCATCTATCAGAAGATCTAGGAAGAAAATTAGATCACATATGAGGATAAAAACCTTGTGCAATTAGCTATCATGCTAAGAGACTGCACATTGGATTGGTACATGAGCCTAGATGTCAATAGTCCACCAGGAGTAACAAGGACTATTGCAGATGTGAAAAAACTACTGATAAATGAATTTCAAAAGCCTAGCTCAGAAGATCAGTACATGAATGAAATGATTGAAATCAAGAAAAAACCATGTGAGTTTGTTTGAGAGACTGATCATAGGTTTAAGCGTCTAAAAGGTAAGTTGAAATATGCCATGACTGACATGCAACATAGGCACTTATTTGTGAACTCACTGTTACAACATTTGAAATACCCATTAAGACATTAGAAGTTCGAAACTCAGGCAAAGGCTCTGCTGGAAGCCTTACAACTGGAAGGGAACCAATATCAAAAGACAAATCCAACAATAGAGGAGTTGAAGGAGGATATGAAGAACCTAACATTTCAACTTAACCAGAATAAGGGTAAAGAGAAAAGAGAAGTTGTTTGGTGTACAAAATGTAGGACATAAGGAAACCATAATAATGAATGTCCAACTTTAGTGCAATACATGGAAATAGGAGTAGCAAACCCCTTTCCAACAGGGGGACCATGGTGTGAGATTTGTTAAACACATGGGCATGATCCATATCATTTTCCAATGATGCAGACGTATCAGATAGTACCCAAAAGTTCATACACAACTTTTGTAAGTCATTGGGTCATGATAATAAATATTGTTGGACAATCGAGCTGATGAGTGAAAGAACTTTAGATATTTATAGGGTGCAGTAAAAAATGATGAGAGGGCAAGATGCACCTCCGTTAAACCAGGTACCACCACCTTATAGCAATGCGCAGTAGCAGTATAATATTGCACAACCACATTATAACTCCATGCATTACAATCAGGTACCTCAGTGCAATGCACCACGAGGAGATCAAGATGGATATAGAGGTGGAGGACGAGGTAGAGGAGGATTTGGATAAGGCAAAGGTCTAGTAGTGTGCTGCAACTTCCAAAAGCGAAGACATTATTAAAGGGAGTGTCCACTTCCACCAACGACATGTATGTACTGTCACACAACAAACCATGATACAAAAGATTGTCTGACACTATTGGGGAAGATCTAAGAAAAAAGGAACTAGTGGATCTCTACAAAAGGCATGGATGATGGAAGAAACATCAACATAGTCACTTAAGAAGGAGCTAAGACATGAACTCACGTAGTAAGACAAGATCCAATGCAACATCAATGGGTGAAGAAGAATACCGAACAATAGAAGAATTTTGATGCATGAAAAGAAACAAAAACATTCAAGGAGGCAAGCCAAGAGTTTCTCAAGAAAAATGTTGTGTCTACATCATCTACGCAACAAACTCAGAACTCACCAATGTATGAAATGCCCTCCTCAATGGATCACACCAGTAAATCTCAACCTTTAGAGCAAGTAAGTAACACAAAAATGTTTCTGCAATCCTATGTTAAGTTATTAAAGGATCCATAATCTGTTAAGATATTACAAAATATGCTAGAAAGATGTAACACATAGGTAGAAGGGAAATTAGAGTAGAAAAAAATCAATCATCTCCATGCAAGAAGAAAGACAAGAAGAGAATTCAGACTGAATGCCAACATTGGAGATTTCAATATGGGTGATATTATACTAGACTTAGGCTCTGAAGTAAATGTTTTACCTAAGAAGACATGGCAATCTATGGGAGAACCCACACTAGGCTATTCAACTGTCAAGCTGAAATTAGCAAATCAACGCAGAGTGCTACCAATTGGAAGACTTAAAGGTCTGACAATATATTTGGATGTAGTGCACACTATGACATATTTTGAAGTAATAGAGATAGTATATGGCACAACACCTTATCTAGCATTTCTTGGATTGGATTGGGCATTTGATAACCAGGCCATAATCAACTTGAAGACAGGGAAAATGACATTTGAATCAGGTGAATATAGAGTCATTGCACCATTAGAACCTTCAAAAGGAGAAAGGTTTGTAGAACCCACTTGTTTAGATCTGGAGGAAATAAACCAGTTGTACAGAACCACTGTGCACGAAGAAGATTATGTCAACCCAACTGTAGATGGGGTAATCATTTGGAGAAACATCATATCATGTGCTTCCAAATCAGATACAGGTTTGGAGACTTGGAAACAATGATTAAATGAAGTTTCCACAACAAGGTGCATAAGAATAGACTGTGTAGTAAGATGGGTTGGTACAAAGACAAGAGAACCTCCAAGTTTTCATGGGGTAAATAACTTAGAGGAATTTTTGCCAAAATATGAAGATGAAGTATTAGAAAATTAGAGGCTCCTAGCCCTAGATATTTCAATCAAGGCCACACCTACAATATGGTGGGGTGCGCACAAAGAAACCATTCAGGAGTTGTATCAGTGTAAACGACTACTGCGAATTAGATTCGGCACAGAACAAAGGAGCAATAAAATGTAGACGTATGATGGGAAAGGAACACCAACATAACACTTGGAGAAGTGCATAACACAATGGAGGATGACACCACCAGAATAATGGCCTCATCACTTCATCCATACATTGGAAGGAATCCCAGAGAACTGGTATGTATACCAAGAGATGTGCAGAGGCACTACATAATGGAAAATATTACAACAAAACTTTGCAGAAAATTTCTCATTTGAACATGCGAACCCCAACATTGATTCAACGCAAACGAATATAAGAGGTGTGATATTTATTGATGAACTAGAGGTTGAAATCATGACAGAGTTTCAACAACAAAACAAACAAACAATCAAAGAACTACTTTCATGCTATTATGTTGAAGAGGAAGCACCAGACAAAGACGATCCATGCAACATTACAATTACAGAAATTGAAGGAGAAGGAGAAGTAGAAGGTCCATCTCTGGAGTCAGAAGTATTTTTTGCACCAATCAAAGTTAAGAAAGTCAACATTGGGACAACTGACAATCCTAAAATGGCAAGTATTGAAGACTATTGGGATGGACAAATAGTAGAAAGAATAACAAAGTTATTGCATGAATACAATGACATGTTCCCAACCACCTTTACAGAGATGAAAGGCATAGCAGGAGTGATAGGAGAGATAAAGATACCTCTCAAACCTGAGGTAAGACCTATCAGGAATAGACCTTACAGACTGAATCTAGTATATAAGCAAAAAGTGAAGCAGAAATTGATAGAATGTTGGAATATGGTATCATAGAACCAATAGAGGAATCTGAATGGATAAGCCCTATGGTAGTCCAAGCACAGAAACAAGGGGGGATAAGGATTTGTGTAGATCTGAGGAAACTTAATGATGCTTGCTTACATGAACCTTTCCCTACCCCTTTTACAGATGAAGTCTTAGAGAATATGGGAGTCCAGGAAGCATATTCATTTACAAATGGATTCTCAGGCCACCATAAGATCAAAATAGATCTAGAGGACAGGTATAAGACTACTATTTATATAGAATGGGGATCCTACCAATATAAAGTCATGCCATTTTGGATGAAGAACGCACCAACCATATTTTAAAGAGTAGTCATAGATGCTTTTAAGGAATTCATACATTAGTTTCTATAAGTATACTTGGATGATTGGACTGTATATAGTCTGTTAAAATATCATGTAGAAGTGTTAATATAATGTTGGAAAGATGTAGGCAATGTCAGATATCATTGAATATTAAAAAAATACATTTTTATGACACCTTTTGGAATATTGTTGGGACATATAGTGTGTAAACAAGGTTTACTAGTGGATCTTTCTATGATTTCAGTCATTGTCAATTTACCCACCAACAAAGTTAGTACACCAGTTGTGAGCAACACTAGGATATACAGGCTATTACAGGAAGTTTATAAATGGTATGCACAGATCATTGTGCCAATGGAAAAACTATTAAAGAAGGATATCAAACTCCAGTGGAATGAGGACTGTCAACAACGGTTGGGCACCTTGGAAGAAAACATGGTCACAACACCTATCCTAGTATTCCTAGATTGGGACAAGACATTTCATGTGCATGTAGATGAATCAACCATAGAACTTGGAGCAATTTTGGTGCAACTAGGAGCAGGGGAATTAGACCACCCTATAGCCTTTGCAAGAAGAAAATTGTTAGAATCACTTCATAAATTCAGGCACTATTTATTGGGTAAACACTTTAAAATCTTCACAAACCATTCTACCCTCAAATATCTAGTAAACAAGCTAGTGTTGGGGGGGAGGATCTGTAGATGGATGTTGTTATTCCAAGAATTTGATTTCGAAGTGATAGTCAAACTAGGAAATCTGAATGCAAGACTTGATCACTTGTCAAGGGTAACTAATGGAGAAGAACCTATCAACTTGGAAGAACACTTACCTGATGTGTAGTTGTTCTCAGTACATATAGATGATGAATATTTAGCTGATATTATTGAATACTTAAGTATAAGGCATGCACCACAAGATTTTAGCACTGTGCAAAAGAAGAATCTGTAGTCAGATCTGTAGACTATCAACTTATTGCAGGTCATTTATATAAGATGGGCGCATATAGTATTTTGAGAAGATGTGTATTAGAAAATGACAGGACCAGAATTTTGGCAGAATCTCATGAAGGTATGGATGGAGGAAACTACGTAGGAAAAGATACCACGTATAAGGTATTGTGTGAAGGATTATGGTGGCCAACAATCCATAGAGATGCCAAGGAATATTTCCAGAAATGTGATGTTTGTTAGAGGGTTGAAAAAAACAATAGAAGGGATGAGATACCTCCAATACCACAAGTAACCTTGTAGGTATTTGAAAAATGAGAATTATACTTTGTTGGACCAATCCATCCACCAAAAAAAAGGTTAGGAGCTAGATATATCGTTACTGTGAAAAAATACTTAACAAGATAGGCAGAAGAAACACCAGTAAAAGACTGCAGCACAAAGACAACGACACACTTCTTGTTTGAGCAAGTGATCACCAGTTTTAGATGTCCAAGGATTTTGATGAGTGACCAAGGCACTCACTTTATCAACAATACCATCAGGGCTATGACTGAGGAGTTTGAATTCTATCACCAGAAGAGTACACCATATCATCCTCAGGCAAATGAAATGGTAGAAGCCTTTAATAAGATCTTGGAGAATTCTCTGACAAAGATCTACAATGTCAACATGGATGATTGGGACTTGAAAATACCATTAGTACTATGGGCATATAGGACTACATGTAAGAAGTTGAAAGGACAGATACCATTCAGATTGGTGTATGGATAGGAAGCAATAGTACCATTAGAATTTCTAGTACCCAGTATGCACATAACAACAATTACCAACATGACATAAAGAGGTACAATAAATGAAAGGTTAAATAAACTAATGGAGATGGAAGAGGACAAGATTCTGACAGGATTTAACCAGGAAGTACAAAAAGAAAGAGACAAATCCTGGCACGATAGACATATTAAGAAGAAGAGTTTTAAGGAGGGAGACCTAGTCCTACTCTATGACAGTAAATTTTTTCAACATACTGGTAAGTTTAGAATGCATTAGCTAGGGCCATATGAAGTAAAGACTATCACATATGGGGGATATGTACAACTAAAGGACTTGGAGGAACATAACTCAAAGGAATGATCAATGGTAGTCGACTGAAACTGTATAGGGACAATCAACCTCCTAACTCTTAAAGGTTACAACATAGTGAGAAAGGTATGAATATAGTGTACTATAGCAGATATTAGGACATAAAAATGAGGAAAATAAATAAAAATGAGAAAAAGAGGGAAAAAGAAATGTAAAAATAGAAAAGAAAGAAAATACAAAAACACTGGGAAACATCGTGCGCAGAAATCATGGAATCAACACGACAAAAAGAGAAAGTGACTGCGCGTAGCATATGGTTGACAGAAAGAAAAACACTGCACACTAAGGAAAAGTCACGACACACTAAGGAAAATTACAGTGCACTCGAAAAGTGGGCAATGGTCGGAAAAGTGAAAAAACGATCATTATGGAAAAAGGCGCGAATTGGGGAATTATGGAATTGAATGAAGCGTACTCGACAAGATTCAACACATTAATCATAGCCAAATAAGATTCTCTGAGACAATTTAGGGAAATAATGGCACCCTATATATAAAGGAGAAATGAAGGCCAAACAAGACTTATTGTGAAATTGAAAATTCACAGAGCTAGAGAGTACGAAGACGAGAGGAAAACAGACGAGTGCATAGATCGAAGCAGTTGAAGCTTATTTGACAACAAAAGAAGTACCCACGATGGCACGTCCAAAGATTGGTGCACCAAGCCAAAAAAACATGCAAAATCCAAAGAAGTCTTAGGTCACCATAAAAAACCACAGAGGCGAAGTAGGAAATGGCACAGAGAGAGGGAATTGTTGATGTCGACACAATTCCATCACCACAGGTTGAAACAATGACCACCACACTGGTAGAAAATAAGAACAATCCCCGATGACGCCCAGGATAGATATTGACTTGCACGAAAGTGCATATATTGATGAACCAGATGCCACAGGTAACCCACAAGAACTTGTGAGTGATGAAGCAACCCATAGAAAAAATGGGGGCGATAGTGAGCGGACAAAATTTGACGTGGCGAGACCACAACCTAAGGAAAGGTCCACACATTAGGAGGAAGGAAAAATTGAAGATATTATAGGGAAATCGGAGTTGGGTAGCGAAGAGAGAGATCTATAGGCTTGGACCTCTACAACATTGGTAAGAAGAAAGGGAAAACAACCTATCACACAGTCCCCGCGCGAGCAACTCGACGCATCAATTGTGATACCGTGCATTCCATAAGGGGTGTAGGCCATGCCAACCCTACTCGGCTGCATGGAAAGGATAAGATACTCGGACCATGATGTTGCCGACACCAAAAAATTCCTAGAATTTGCACAACAAGTATACATGGAGAGCATAGGAACATGCCCATTTGAAGACCCCATGATGTAGCCGAAGCAATGGGCGATAGGCCTGGTAAAAACAGGGATCCTAAACCTTGTATATATTCCCCACTTCGACAGGTGGAAAGACGTGAATAAATGTGTTAAGAAGTTGATGTAAGTGCTCCATGGATGATTCTTATGGATGGAAGAACCTATCTCCATCGACGTAGAACTGATTGTGTTCATCATAGGTCTACCATCAATGGGAGAGATTCCCACATAGTACCTGAACGACAAGACAAAAGAAAAGGCTCTCACCGAAGAAATGAAGAAGACATATGGACAGAGAGAGGCTTGCATGGGATTATCATCAAAAGAATCAAAGACGTAGCTGCCTGGATGGCCACAAAACTAATGGCGTGCAAATTGCTAAGCAAGTGTTGCAAGGAGGAGGTCCTTGCAGGGGTTGTTGTAGATACAACTCAGTGTGCAAATGAAACCATGCTCAGTTGGGCCCCATATCTATTGAACTTGTTCCTCGATGACTGCAAGGACGGGCAGGACTTGGGAACATAATTCCACTATTCCTGGTTGCTGATTCTAATAGCACTAATCGGGTGGAAAGATCCTCCCTTATCTTATTTTTGTGATAGAGTAGGGTGTTGCCGCACAACGTGGTACACGTCCATGGGAAGAACGTCAAACCCCAAGACAAGAAGTGGCAATGTGCATACCTTTGCGTGATACCTCAACGACATCCAGGACAACATAGCCAACACCTAGAGGATCACTCTGGAAGTGGTCACGTAGTATCAAGGTATAACCAACTTCAGGGCTATGTGCTACAATATGTGGATCCAAGCATGCAGG
>JASDQU010307554.1:75598-87756 GCA_032191745.1 Picea mariana
AATTTGGCAAGTAACACACTTACCAAAGGTTATTCATAGAAGTTAGTATTTGGGAAATACAAGAGCATAGAACAAGTATTTTGAGTAAAACGTTTCAAGAAAAGGGAGATAAGGATCCAATTTTTTTCTAAGTGTGTTATACCAAGCTTTTATGTTGATATTTTCACCTTGGAGGAAAACAAAAATAATTTTGATGAAGAAAAATCAATAGAGGAAAATCTAAATTTTTGTTTAGGCTATTGGGATTTTATTGTAAGAGTTTTCATCTTAAAAAGGGGACACATAGAAAATATGTTGAAGAAAAATTGATAGATCTATTTTTCAAAACTGTTTTAGTTCTTCTCAAGTTTTCATTGTCAGGATTTTCTTCTTGAAGGAAAAAGATAACTTGAAGTTATGAGTAGAAGTCTACAAAAAATGGCCAAGCATCAAATCTTTCAAGAAAGAAGCCCTAGTAATTTTGGAAAATAGTGCTCATAAATACAAAAGGAAGATAGTAACTAAATTATTTAGAAAATATTTTGAGTGATGGATCCTGGGAATAGTCCTTAGAGGAAGGTACAAAAGTAGGTATATAATTCTTGAGCAAGTCAACTAAGATAATTTCTTGAAAATGGATAAGACATCATCTTGAAAACCAGTACTCTAAAGACCAAAGAGTATGGAGCAACTTGAATATTTCACAAACAAGAATTCTCAGGAAAAGTAGAAAGCATATAATGATGAAAAATAAACACTCTAAAATTAGAGAGGCCAAGAGCAAATCAAATTCTTGAGAAAAGGAAATCTTAGAAAAAAGTGAGAAAGTTGAGAATAGGAAGTTAGTTTTGAAGAAAAAATCAAGGAAAAGGACAAATCATTTTTTTGAGAACAAAAAATTGAGAAAGGGGAAAAATTGAAAAATAAAGAAGCAAAGTAATTAGCTATGGAAGATTCATTCAATAAATGGGGATATAAGGTGCACAAGGTTAACATAAGTAATTAAGGAGATAATTCAATTAAAAACAAAGAGTGGGATGATGATCCATAATCAATCAAACTATGTGGGTAACTCAATTTATCAACACAGATCTTAATTTGTTTTTATATTTTTTTATCTAGGTTAGTTACAATAAGTTTCCACTTCACTAAATTGAGTCCAAATTCACCTTTTTTGTATCTCTTTGTGTTACTTGTATGAGCATGTCACTCTTCTATGTTTTCATGATATAGTGAATTTAATGTTATCTTAGTATTGTAAATGTAATGAACTTGGTGCAAGAAATACTACAATCAGACATGATAGTACATAGATAATTACCTTGGAGAAACCCTATGGGAAAAATACAACTATAAGAAGATGTTTCATCTATTAACCCAAGATGTAATAAGTTACAATTACCAAGGCTCTCATGGAGGGTTAGGGACCTAACCTCCCTAACCCCTCACGTAGGTAGAATAATATAATTCCATGTAATAAAGGTTAATATTAATAAGGCCTAGCAATAAGGAAGAATAAGTCAAATATAAGAATACCTAATAGAAGCTTCTGCGTCTAGAAGGTTCTTCCTCTATATTGTTCTTTTGGATAGATAGAGTATAAATAGAAGTACATGGTATGAGAAATATTGTCTTGGATATTATTGTATTAGAGCTTTGTTCTGTTGGAGGTTTCCCCCTCGAAGAGGAAAGTGAACATTGCTATCAGTAATCAAAGTGCTCTTTCTGGTGTTATTCTGGTATTATTTTGGTTTTGTTCTAATTATATTATTTCTACTTTGTCATTTCTAGTTAAAATATTTGTGTTCTGCATACTATTTTATATTGAGAATACTACAAGTAGTATCAGAGCACCTTCCTCAGAAGAAAATTGTGGGTTAAAATTTTTTCAGGGTAGAGACGTATTCTTGCGTATTAAAGCTACAGAGATTTATCATTATGTGCATAAACCCATGGTCAGGGATTCATACACGCATGAAATATAGGTGGTACCGAAGCACACATTTTTTGGCCACCCTTGTAACCCCTGTTGGTACCCCTTTGAATGGTAGTGCATCAGACAACACCTGTATATAGATTGGCCTAGATCTCCTGAAGCCCTACATAGATAAACTGATCAGTCGCCTAACTGCTATAATGCCACCGAGAACAACAGTTGGGAAGATACTCTCTAGTACCTGGGTAGTCGGGTAGTGCATCTAAGGGCACAATCTAGCCTCCTTAGTTGGTGCCTTGAGATATTGGGTCGAGTATTATTGTTGGACCCCGCATGTATATCAAAGAGATATAGCACAGGGAAAACCCTTATCTGTAGAAACCCTAAATATCCTACCCCTGTGGACGGAAACAAAAAACATAATGGACAATATCTATTGCCGCACAATTGTGCCTTCTGCATTATGGTTGCGAAATTACTACACATTTCTTCCTATTAAGCATTTGGACATTTCGTCATTGCAGTATTATTCAGGGCGGAGTATAACTCTACAGGAGTAAAAAAAAAAGTATAGTGGTCCTTCTAACACACTTATTTGGGACTTATCCCACTGGGTTCCTCTCTTCACCCCGATTCCAGTGATACCTCTCATTTTTAACACATTTTTTTGTGTGTGCACCTGACCCATCTCTGACACCCTTATTTGGATCATATCCCTTTGGATCCCCCTTTTCTCCATGATTGTAGTGGTACCTATCATTTGACACCCTTGTTTCTCCGTGGTCCCACCCACCCTGTTAGACCCCTTTTGTTTTCCCTATATCATTTTCCTGCTCCTTTGTCCAAATGACTACCACACGAGCCCAAGAACTCAATGCCGTGATTGTTGATAACCATCAGCACAAGGATGACATCAAGCATCTCACTGCCAACATTAGATCCATCAATTAAACTATTGTGATCCTCAAGGACCAATGTTCCCACATCAAAGACCTCCAGGAACAATGTTCCTACATCAAAGACCTCAAATAACACTTCCTGGGACATTCCTAGAACCCTTCCTCTTATGAACAACCATCTTATCAGGATGACCGTAACTCTTCCCATTACCAAGGCCCTCATACTACCCACTTTTCCAGAGACCTTCGCACTCCTAGAATTGAGGTGAACAAATTTGATGGATCTGATCCTACATGTTGGGTCACCCAAATGGAACATTATTTCTATTTGCATGGCATTACTGATGATTTAGCCAAGCTTCATTATGGTGTTCTACATATGGATTTGTAACGATGGCAATGTTGGTAATGGTGAAAAAATGCACGCCAAGGGTATCTTGCTTGGACATGGTTTGTGGCTGAACCTTATGACTGCTTTGACTCTAACAACCATCATTTAGTTCATTTGACCAAGATAAATCCGTCTGGGATAGTGGAAGACTTTATTACCACATTTGAGCACTTGGCTTTCAAAATGGAGGGCATGTCAAATGCCTTCTTTAGAGAATGCTTTATCAGTGGCCTCAAATATTAAATGTGTTCCCATGTTCTCATGACACGCCTCCAAACTTGGTTGGAAGCTACTCAAAAATCCAAGGAAGACCAACAGATTGTGTCTTCCCAGACCCACAAACCCTCCTTTCATCCTCACCCTAAATCCACCCATTTTCCCCCTCCTGCAACTCCCCTCAAGATCCAGAAATTAACTAGGGATGAAATGGTTGAACGTCAAATTAAGGGTCTTTGTTATAATTGTGATGACGAATATTTTCTCGGGCACAAATGTAAGGAACAAAAGATTTAAATGGCTATAACTGAGGATATTTCTGAAGAATATGTTGTTGTTCCACTTGTGGAGGAACTACCATTGCCTTCTGACCTCACCCCACCCTCTGACCCACCAGATGTTGACCTAATGATTTCACTTAATTCCCTCACTGGATTCTCTTCTCCCCAGACTCTCAAATTAATTGGTTACATCAAAAATAGGAAATTCATCATCCTTGTGGACAGTGGTAGCACACATAACTTTATTCATCACCGCATTGCCCAAGAAGTCAATTGTTACATCTGTGCCATCAAGAATTTTCAAATCATGATTCCCAATGGTGGTAACATGAAATGTGGGGGATGATGTGAAAATTTGTGACTCCAAATTGGTCAGTATCAATTGAAATCTCAAATGTTTTCTATAAACATGGGTGGTTGTGACATTGTTCTTGGTGTTGAATGGTTACGCACTCTAGGCCCCATTCTCATGGATTTTAAAGAATTAACTATGCAATTCCAATAAGAGGGACAACAATATAAGTTCCAAGGAATCATAGTAGGTTTCCCTGAGATCATCAGTTCCCATCGCATGGAAAAGCTCCTCAAAAAAGTTCAATCGGGAATTAAATCCCAACTCCACTCCATTCATGTTGTTGAGACACCTTATGTGCATCCCGACCTCCAATATATCCTCTCCCGTCACCATGTTGTTTTCACCACCCCCTAAGAACTTCCCCCTTCCCGTGGAGTCCATGAGCATTCCATCCCTCTCATCACGGGCAGTCTTTCTCCCAATGTTTGGCCTTATCGTCATCCCTTTGCCTAGAAGAGTGAAATTGAGAAAATTGTTCATGAATTACTTGAAGTTGGTGTTATCCGTACAAGTACTAGCCCCTATTATTCCTCCGTGGTCACGGTACTCAAGAAAAAAGGTACTTGGTGCAAGTGTCATGATTTTCGTGCCTTCAACAAACTCATAGTCAAAGAAAAATTCCCCATTCCTGTCATTGATGACCTCTTGGATGAATTGAGTGGTGCTCAATACTTCATCAAATTGGATTATTGTTATGGCTACCACCAAATCTGTATGAAAGTAGAAGACATTCCCAAGACTTCATTTCGCACTCATGAGGGTCATTATGAATTCTTGGTAATGCCCTTTGGATTGTGTAATGCTCCTTCCACTTTCCAAATTCTTAAGAATCATGTCTTTCATCCTTTTCTCTATCATTTTGTCTTAGTTTTCTTTGATGATATTATCATCTATAGTAAAACTTGGCCATCCCATCTCTCCCATCTAAATCAAGTTCTCCATATACTCTATAAACATCAACTTTTCCTCAAACAATCTAAATATGTCTTTGGTGCCTCAAAAGTGGAATACCTAGGTCCTATTTTTGGCAAGGATGGTGTCTGTGTGGATCCTAAGAAAGGTGAATCTATGCAATATTGGCCTCTCCCTAAAACTCTTAAGAGCTTGTGTGGTTTTATGGGTTTAACAGACTATTATAGGAAGTTTGTTTGGAATTATGGAAATATTGCAGCTCCTCTCACTTCCCTCCTTAAAAATAATTCTTTCACTTGGACTTTAGCTATGGATCATGTATTTCAAGCCTTAAAATATATTATGTGCTTGACCCTTGTCCTAGCCCTCCTAGACTTCACAAAGACATTCATATTGGAATGTGATGCTTCTGGGAAAGGAATTGGAGTCGTCCTCATGCAAGATAACAGGCCCTTGGCCTTCACTAGCAAACATCTTTCAGAGTGACATTTAGGCCAATCCATTTATTTAAAGGAAATGTTATATATTCTGCATGATGTGGATCTATGGAATCCCTATTTATTAGTTCAACGATTCCAAATCAAAATTGATCATCAGAGTCTCAAGTATTTCCTAGAACAAATAATTCCATCTCGGGCGCAACAAAAATGGGTGACCATGCTATTTGGCTATGATTATGAGATCATTTACAAGAATGGAAAGGACAATGTAGTGGTCGATGCTCTTTCCCGGAAATATGAAGAATACAGATCCGTTTTCTCTCTCTCCTTCATTGTACCATATTGGCTCCAAGTTGTTCATCGGGAATGGTTGCAAGACCCCAAAATTTCTAGCCTACTCCACCAATTGCAACACAATTCTTCAGTTTCTCCAGGGTACTCTTGGCATAATGAAGATCTTCACTACAAAGGCCATTTGTATTTATGCAAGCAATCCCAACTTAAATCTACAATGCTTTCTTAACTTCATGCCTCACCCACATTCAGGCATTCAGGATTTACCAAAACCTATGAATGGGTCAAACGTTCTTTTTTTTGGGAAGGTATGAAACATGACGTCCACAACTTTGTGGCTAAATGTGATATTTGTCAATGCAACAAGGGAGAAAATGTCAAAGCTCCAAGCACACTCCAACTGCTTCTAATTCCCCCTTCTATTTGGCGAGATATTTCTATGGATTTTATTGTGGGCTTACCTAAATCAGGCAATAAGTTAGTCATCATAGTGGTAGTAGATTGTCTCTCCAAATATGCTCATTTTTTTTCTCTTCAACACCCATTCACAACAACCACAGTGGCTCAAATATTCATGGATAATATCTTCAAGCTTCATGGCGTGCCTAATTCTATTGTCTCTGACAGATACCCCACTTTCACCAACAATTTTTGGCAAGAATTGTTCAAGCTACGGGGCACCCAATTGCATCTCATCATTGCCTATCACCCCCAGACGGATGGCGAGACTGAAGTTTTCAACAAGTGTTTGGAAACATATTTGAGGTGTTTTGCATTTGAGCGGTAAAATGGGTGGGCTCAATGGTTACCCCTAATTGAATGGTGGTACAACACATCTTACCATACAAATAATCACAAGAATCCTTTTTAAGCATTCTATGGCCAAAATCCCCCATCAATTCTCTCCTATATGTCAGGGGTCTCGAAGGTTCAGGAGGTTGAAAAACATATTACGATCTATGAGGCTATTCTTCGTGCCCTCAAAGACAATTTGGTCAAGGATCAAAATCACATGAAGCAACAAGCAGATCAAGGTCATTCAGACTGCCATTTTGTTGAAGGGGGGCAGGTATTTCTTTTACTACAACCTTATAAGAAGACTTCACTCAAAGATCAACATTGTCAGAAACTTGTGCCCAAATTTTATGGTCCTTATATAGTGCTCAAGCGTGTGGGATCGATGGCCTATCAGTTAGCTCTACCCAGTCAGTCGAAGCTCCATCTTGTTTTTCATGTTTCCTGCTTAAATAAGGTGATTGGAACTAAGTGCCAAACTCAAACTAGTCTCCCTGAGTTGGATGAAGAAGGTTCCATATGGTTGCAGCCACAAGTAGTCTTGTCCCATAGAGAGCATCATCTCCATCAGCGCACCATCCAATAAGTGTTTTTCCAATGGAAAGATACACCCCCAGAAGATGCCACCTAGGATTCGACTGCCATTCTACAACAATTCCCTCATCTGAAGCCTTGAGGACAAGTTTGTTCTTCAAGGGGGAGGGCATGTTAGGGACCTAACCTCCCTAACCTCTCATGTAGGTAGAATAATATAATTCCATGTAATAAAGGTTAGTATTAATAAGGCCTATCAATAAGGAAGAATAAGTCAAATGTAAGAAGACCTAATAGAAGCTTCTGCTTCTAGAAGGATCTTCCTCTATATTGTTCTTTTGGATAGATAGAGTATAAATAGAAGTAGAGGGTATGAGAAATCTTGTCTTGGATATTATTGTAGTAGAGCTCTGCTCTGCTGTAGGTTTCCCCCTCGAAGAGGCAAGTGAACATTGATATCAGTAATCAAAGTTCTCTTTATGGTGTTATTCTAGTATTATTTTGGTATTGTTATGATTATAGTATTGCTTCTCTTCCATTTCTAGTTAAAATATTTATGTTCTGCATACTATTTTATATCGAGAATACTACATGAATATTTTAAGAACATATTTTCTAGAACTTCTATATTCTCTCAACAATGTCCATTGATTATTTAGAATCATTGCCACCTAGATAATTAATAACTTGGAGGAATGAATCCACTCTTTGCTTGAAATATCAAATTCTTTGTTTCACATAGAAGGAAACTTCAATGCTATCCACATATTCTAGAATTGCTTCATCACTGCCTACTCGAATATTTCCTTCTTCTCAATCTTAGGCTCTACTTTCCATTATCAAACTGTAAATAACTCCATTTGCAAAGGGTGCTCTTCAAGTGCTTTTGTGATTATATAGTGGACTCTAACACTAGATCACAACTCCTCTTCCCTTTCCACAAAAACTACACTTCCTAGTAAGTGGATCCCCTGATCTGGACTATGACCAAAAAGCTATTGGCCTCATTCAATTTTGTATCTTGGATTTATCTTTGACTCTAGATAAAAAAAACAATGTCTTTGTCTCTATGCATAGAATTTATAATTCCTTTCTTTGTATGGAAGGTCAATTCCGTCTTCTATCCAGTATAAAATGGGTAATATCTCTCTAAGACCAATCTTTAATGTTAGACCCCTTTATTATTATCTGCTCCTATATTTGTACCCATCCCTTAGGAAGGATAATTGATAGGCCAAGAATTAGTTACACATAATGTAATTGCTTACCTTTGCATAGTCATCAATAGAGTGTTTATAATGTCTATCAATGTAGTCTCCCCCCTCATCCAGAAGGATAATCAATAAATAAGGTTTAATTACAAGAGATTGTAACTACAAGGACTCGGGTGGAGTCCTCATGGAACTGCCATGCCTACAATATTTGTGGGGTTTTAGTGTTCCCAATTAATGGATGCATTGTTGTTGAAATGGAATGGGACATCACATGTACCTTCTTAATTTTTTTCCTTCACTTGATGTGGTCCTGGTCATTCCTAGCCTTGAATTGAAAGTTACCCCTAGTCTTAGGCATCACCCTTCATGACACTTGTCACCAAATTATTAGATCACAAGGTTGGAGGTATATGGGAATTGGGGTGAGTCTTTATATCCCTATAGTAACAATATCCATTTGAAATTTGACTAGATTGAAAGGTGTGTGCAATTGAAAATACTAACAACCCAAAACTAAAAGGGATCAATACACAAATTGTCAATTAGAGGTGATATGGTGGTGTGTAGGAAGAGGCCTAGCACCTTCAAATTGATCACTCTCCTCCAACTATCCACATCTATGTATAATTATAAANCATTCCTAGCCTTGAATTGAAAGTTACCCCTAGTCTTAGGCATCACCCTTCATGACACTTGTCACCAAATTATTAGATCACAAGGTTGGAGGTATATGGGAATTGGGGTGAGTCTTTATATCCCTATAGTAACAAGATCCATTTGAAATTTGACTAGATTGAAAGGTGTGTGCAATTGAAAATACCAACAACCCAAAACTAAAAGGGATCAATACACAAATTGTCAATTAGAGGTGATATGGTGGTGTGTAGGAAGAGGCCTAGCACCTTCAAATTGATCACTCTCCTCCAACTATCCACATCTATGTATAATTATAAAACCTCATCCATCCTTGAGTCCAATGACCCCATGATTCTAGTGTGGCCATGCTTGATGTGGAATTTTACACATTTCAAATTCCTCCAAGTTTCAAATCCCACTTCTCTATGACTCCTATCGAGATTCCAATGAATTGCAAGGTATAAGACATATGGGTTATGTAAGGGACTTAACACCCACATGGATCTGATTCATTTAATCTCTCTATATAAGACAATAGTCATGGTCATGTGGTTTGACAACCCAAAATGTAGGCTTGAATGTGCATGTTTTCAATCGAGTGGAGTTACTCAAGAAAGATTCGTCTCTCAAGACAGTGCTATCATTTAATGATCATCATTGCTGGTGATTGTTGTTGATCCTTTTAGAGGGAAATTATTTGGTGGATGGATCTTGGCCTTGAATCCCTTCCATCAACGCATCAATTATGCCAATGACCTCCTTGATAGCTCAGCAAGGGCTTGAATCGCATGCCCTAACCTCAAGAAAAAATATTCATCAGCTAATGTTGGCAAGGTTATTGTAGACCAAATACGAAGCTTTATCTAGAGAAAATGCTAAGACAACCAATCACGTGTTTCTCCACAAGAATTTCACTTGTCAAGTACATGGTGTTGTAAATAACTTGTGTTTTAGTGGATAATAGGAAAGAGACTTATTTTAATAGGCTTGGAATGAATGGTTTAAAAATAGAGGAACACCAAAACACTTGATTCCCCTTCCCCTACACATTTTATGGGGTATATGGATCACAAGGAATGATACAATATTCAAGGAAATTCAACCCTCGCCTTCTAATATAGTATATAGTTTTGAATATCCCTTCACTCCACTAGTTTCTCACAAGAAACAAAAATATCAGTAGATGGTTCCATGGTTGGTAGTGGATTACATAACGCCATATGGTTTCTATAAGGGTGCCAATGGGATCTCACAAAACTAAAAAAATGCATTGATTGATAGAATGAAGAACCACTAGAAACAATACTTTCCTCATCATAATCATAATCGTCATCATCATCATCGCCGTCATCGTCATTGTCGTCATCATCAACAACATCATCATCGTCGTCGTCGTCGTCGTCATCTTCCCTTAATGCATTTTGACCACAAACACTATAACCTCTAACCACTATGATCCTAAACACATTGACTATGACATTAACCCATTACACATCATCCTCATCATCATTTTTATCATCGGCATCATCATGATCCTCGTCATCATTGATGTCATCCTCATCATCATCATCATATAATATAATATGTAATATATCATGTTTATATAATATATATAAATAATATATTTATGTATATTATATATATAACATAGCGTAACCCAAAATAAATAAATAAAAATATAACATATAGAATATTATATAAGATACAACATATCCAAAATTAAAATAAAACAAAACAAAAACAAAACCCAATGATATGATTGTGCACATGACCAAGGGCAAGGAGATCAATACGCATGAAACCGAGGGCATGGAGATAGACATCGAGGGTGAGGAGATAAACTATGAGGGCACAAAGGGGAGATAGACTGCAAGAGTGAGATGAGGGCACAGAGATAGATTGTGAACGGAGATAGACTATGAGGGTGAGCCGAGGGCATAGAGACAGACTGTGAGGGTGAGGATATAGACTATGGGGGCACGAAGGGGAGATAGAATATAAGGGCATGGAGATAGCCTGCGAGGGTGAGCTGAGGGCATGGAGGGGAGATAGATTGTGAATGGAGATAGACTATGAGGGTGATATGAGGGTACTGAGATAGAATACGAGGGTACAAAGGGGAGATACACTACAAGGGCACAGAGATAGACTGTGAGGGCACCAAGAATAGTGAGTACCTTTGTATTTGACTTTGTGTAGGTTTTTATTTTAGAATTTTATTTTAGGGTTTTATTGTATATAGAGTGGGAAAATAATGAAGAATGGGATACATAGGGACATGATGGTTCCAATCCTACAATCCCTCAAGAATCATTCTCTCAACAATATGCAGGTAGTGTTAAACTTTCCCAACAACAACACATAATCATCAACAAATTCAAGCAGAAACAACACCCTATTCAAGAAATATCATAAACATTTTTCAAGAGTTAATCTCTTCTAGTATCATCAACGGATTTAGACTTTGGATTAGGTCTTCTTCCTTGTTGGTTTAACATGAAGTTTGATTCTAGGCCATGTGGCTCTTGAATATTGTAACTTACTATCTGTTATTATTATTGGCTCCAATTTTCAGCTAGCAAATACGGTAAGCATGCAATTGAATAAATCAGCTATACCCTCCTATACCATCAAAAATATCGTGTATGTCATGTATATCTCTTGGTATCTCCATGTTCCTTTACTGCTAATATAAATTTGACTTTTGTGAGAATCATTGCATAGTGTTGGATTACTGAGAGGGGGGGTGAATCAGTAATAATGTAATTATAATCATTTTTCTTCAAATGTTATATCAATGTAGAATTATTATCCAATAATGAGCAGTAATAAATAAACAATCACACACATACACAATACACCGGTGTTTTACGTGGAAACCCAAACTGGGAGAAAACCACAGAATGTTTTTTCTTATATGTCTTGAAGAATTACATTCATTGGAAGCACCAACTTCCTTTGTTTTCCAGCTGCAACTGGAAGGAGGCTCCAAACCCCTAGTTTCTTAGGCTACAACCTAAGGGAAACTCCAACTCCCCAAATCTCTGGCTACAACCAGAAGGAGGATACAACCCCCAATGTTCTTCGGCTACAACCGGAAGGTGGCTACAACCACCTGTCCTTGCCCCGTCCTGCCACCCTGAAGTAGAAGTAGAATGATGGAACCACTATCACACTATCACTGTGAGATATACCACTGTAAACCTGTACCAATAAATCTGAACCATGCATCAACCTGTACCTCAACCTGTAATCAACCTGTACCACAAAAAATTG
>JASDQU010307555.1:54129-65880 GCA_032191745.1 Picea mariana
CCAAGTATCAAAGGGGAAAGCCCTAATACTCCAACACCCCCAGCCTACTACAATCATCCAAGCATCGTCCAGAAAGTCTCCCGACACATCATCGACAAAGTCCCTCCATGCGAACCTCTCTCGAATCAGCCTATATGTAGTAATGTCACCAAGGTCCCAAACTAACCTGTATGATTTCAAGCACCCTATAGCCCTGGTCTGCAAGGTTCTGAAACAAGAATCCACATGACTGCCTCTGATAAGACAGGCAATCAAAAGTTGTACAACCTCGGTCAACTCCTCAGAAGACCACTCCTCTAAGAAACCAAACCTAAGCATCCCTAGAGTAATCTCCGGAAAGCGAAAACCAATCATCTCATCTTTATCGGCTACCGAACTGTCAAACACTGCAGCCACGGGCTCCCAAGCTAATATCCGAGAGGAACCATCATACCAACATTGCACCCCTCTGATCATAACTATCTGACCACCATGCTCAGGCTGCGTTCTCCTTTCCTGGAACCAAAAGTTGAAATCCCTGAAAGGATTGAACTCACTATCCTAGATCATATCTCAACAAGCATCTCAATGACGTCAAAGCCTACCAATCCACCGATAGACTTGATCCTAAGTATCGTGAGGGAAAAACTACCTCGCCATATAGAACAAGGCTCAACAACTCCTCTCACAACATCCCCACAATGACGCAGACCAATCATTATCACAACCTTGTCGATCACCCTCATCATTTGAAGCAATCTATCACTTCGATGAATGTAAGGATTCCACCACCAAATTGGAAGTCCACTCCCAATGCTTGCTGAAATCTCAGTGACCCGATCCAACAGAATCGGGATCTCCTCCTGTGCACTCTGCGCACAAATCACATGGTCCAAATGAAAGACCTCTGACATGGCCACCCATCTCATCCAACTGTCTTAAGTGAAACTCCCATGTCTTGCTGCATATAATGAGGGCATCAAATAACAACAATAAATGCCTCTGCCACTACCTACAAAACTGGACAGTGACTAGTGAATTGGTCAACCCCAAGGGTATGACCAAGAAATCAAGAAGCAGACACGTGACTATCCTGCTCCCTGGCCCTCCATTGACATCCTTGATAAAAATTTATCAAGGGATGTGCTCCTCCCTGAGGCTCACTCATCCACTTATCGATCCTGGGCAACATCAACTCAATGATGTGCTCGAAGACTTTGTCTAGAGGTCTCCCTAGCAAAAACACCCCACAACTCCATTGTACACTCTCACGTGCCAATGAATACCTCTGCACATTGTTGTCAATCATTGAATCGCCCTATACCATCCTGTATACTGTAGGTGCTACTGTACCCATCACTCTACTGATGTCACATGAGCATGTCCCCCAGAGCCTACCTATGTCTATCATATGAATGTCCACCCAATCCATAGATGCATATACTCCCTTGCAATTTGGTCCGCAAGAAAGGTGCTCAACCATCCCTTCCATAGCTAAGACTTGAGCATTTAGTGGGCTCTCCAACCGAAGCGACTCATGATCCCCATATTGCAAAACAAGCACATGGTCAAAATCCTCTACGTCAAACCTCTCCTTACGCACCTGCAACTCTGAATGCTCCTTGTGCGGGATCGTCACAAGAGGCTCCACCCTCGAATCACGAATGCCACTCACGCCCTCATGTGTCACGACTACTAAAGATGATGGAGTCTCTGTTGTTGTCAATGTTGAAGAGCGTGCCAAACTCAGTTGGTAACAAAGCTCCTCAACCTCCCTTTCCTTGTCTTCAGCGAACTTAAGAGCAAGGTCCCTATCCATGAACAGCTACAAGTAATCGGATTTCATCTTCTCTAGTGCCTCTTTGATGATGCACAATTGGGTACTAGTGACTCCATCTGCAATTCCCCTTTGCCTCTCCTCCAACTGGGTTTTCCACATAAGGTCTTCAATAAACTTATGAGCATCATCTGCCCTCGTCAACACTTGCACAATTTGCTCCTCTGTGACCAATAGTTGGTTCTCTAAATCACGCAATGTTATTTCAACGACATGGCGTGGACTATCACACAAGGGACCAACTTACTCACTAGCTGATATTGTGCAATGATGGGCCTCACGGACTATCCTCCTCACGCATGCATGATCATACTTGTCATAAATACGATGAGGTGTTGAATCCATGTCGTCATCAGCATCATACATAGGGAAAGATGTTGGCTCCTCAACATCGGTTGATTGCAACATTTCCTCGTGGGCATCAAAAGTAGGACAAGATGTTGCATCCACATCTTCTCCATCTAGCACCCTAGTGTCATCGGCCTCATCAGTTAGTTCTGATGATGTAGGTTGTTGTTTGGTCTTCCTCTATGCACA
This sequence comes from Picea mariana, assembly GCA_032191745.1. Taxonomy (NCBI): domain Eukaryota; kingdom Viridiplantae; phylum Streptophyta; class Pinopsida; order Pinales; family Pinaceae; genus Picea; species Picea mariana. The sequence continues at coordinate 56,483 of JASDQU010307555.1, forward strand.
CATCCTCCTTGTTGAAATTTGATAACTCAACCAAGAAACTAATGCCAATAATTTAAATTAACCCAGAAATTACCTAGCTGATATAAATCTGGAAATTATGCAATTAAATTTACTGCTGAGTTATCAAACATAATTTAGACAGCGGAATCATACAGTAAACCAAGCATTAAAAACACGTAGACACCAGAAGTACCTTGGAACCCCGGTGTGAGGGAAAACCAGCAAAGGGTATTATGGGTTTCAAAGGAAATTACAGCAACAAAAATTACACAGAAATTTCTTACAGCAGATCTGCCCTCTTTTATCAGTTGTACGGCACAGCTATACCCAGTTGTACGGCCCAGCAAAGGGTTGCCTCAAATACTGTTGTACAGCCCAGCAATCTTTGTTGTACGCCCAGCTAGAAATCACCCTCTGTTGTTGTTGAATGAGCTGAGAATTTAGGCCTCCCTGGACTGTTGTATGGCCTGCTCAAATCGACCCTCTTGCTTGCTGAAAAATACGACCTGTTGTGGCCCAATATGCTCTAGCACGTGTGGCCTCTTTAGTTGTTGAACTCAGCCTCTGCAAGCTGCCCATAATTCCTTGAAATGCCCCTCAACAGGCTGCTCAAATCACCCAGCCGATTGCCCTCTTCCTCAGCCCTATGCGCCTTCCTTCAGCTCACTTGCATCTCACAAATGAAGAATGTGTATCCAACTCCACCCTCAGCCCCTCTTTTATCTCTCCTTCAGCCCCCATTTTCCTTGAGATGTGTGACCATCCTTTGGGCCTCAATGGCTGAGATTGGGGCTATTAGACCCCACTCTCCACTAGGAGGTGCACCCCCCTTGGACAGGGACCCACACTCCACTAGCAACCACCTTAGAGGTGTGCACTCTCTCCTTGGGCCCCACATTCCACTGAAGGAGGAATTTTCTGTTGATTTTCCTAAGTCTATGTTAGGTCGAGATAAAAGCTTGATCTGGGCTATTAAGGTGTCCATCAGCTGGCCTAGGACACATAAGCACAGCTGAGACACCAACCGAGCTAAAACTAACACTCCTCACGGCTAGATACATGCTCCTCCACGTGTCCTTCATGCTCATCCTTCTTCAATTCCTGCCCTATGCTTTTAAAATAATCCTCATCCAAATCCTTGGGCCAGCTTTCATGCTTGACAGTGTAATAGCTTTTAAAGGATAAAGTTGCACAGATCTCTTCACCCAATGTTAGATACTTCTGGTAGTCGGGCATGTATTTATTTGCCTCCAACTTCCTCAAAAGTTCAGCCAAATGCTCTGGATACCATCTTAAGAAATTGCAGCATGGTTGTCACAAAGCTGTAGTAATTTGGTATTTTTTGGCTGCATGCTTTGGTCAAACACTTCGCATGTCCTATGTTTTCATTTTATAATTTGATAGATAACTTTCTATGCGCAGTTTGCATGTGTTCTCACCATAAACATTTCGTCAAACAAATTGCATGCATGCAAAATACACCGAAATTGGAAGAGACAATATGGCATTTTATTATGGTTGTTGTTTGGTCTTCCTCTATGCACACATCCTCCTCATGGCTCGATGCATGCTCTTCCACATGTCCTTCATTCTCATCCTTCTTCACTTCCTTCCCTATGCTTTTAAAATAATCCTCATCCAAATCCTTGGGCTAGCTTTCGTGCTTGAGAGTGTAATAGCTTTTAAAGGGTAAAGTTGCACGGATCTCTTCACCCAATGTTAGATACTCCTGGTTGTCAGGGATGTATTTATTTGCCGCCAGCTTCCTCAAAACTTCAGCCTAACGTTCTGGATTTACCTTCTTAAGCAACTGCAGCATTGTTGTTACAAAGTTGTACTAATTTGGTAGTTTATGGCTATGTGTTTTGGTCAAACACTTCACATGTCATATGTTTTCATGTTATAATTTGATAGATAACTTTCTATAATCAGTTTGCATGTGTTCTCACCATAAACATTTCCTCAAACAAATTGCATGCATGCAAAATACACCGGAAATGGAAGGAGACAATATAGCATTTTATTATGATTGAAGACACCAACAGCAATACAATCTATATGGGCTGCTAATGCAGTTGCATTACATCAGAAAAGCATACAATAACCATCAAAACCTGAGAAATAGTGCCATGTCTCCTCTAGAAGATGAGTTCTCTGCATAAGCTCCCTGCCAAGATAATTCGGCTCCTGTAATTACCTCACGATTTTGTCCATCCACACAATCTGCCAACTGCAAACTGGTGAGAACACATGCAAATTGCTCATAGAAAGTTATCTATCAAATTATAACCTATAGGATACAGGATGGTACAGGGCGACTCAGTGTTGGGCAGACAGAGAGAGTCAACCAAGTGATTGAAGACATGTTGAGAATGTATGTGATGGACAAGCCATCTAAGTGGGAAGATTACTTGCATTTGGTTGGGTTTGCCCATAATAATGGGTATCAAGCTTCATTGAAGATGAACCCATCTGAAGCTTTGTATGGTAGAAAATGCAATACTCCAGTGAGTTGGGACAACCCAGCCAATGGAGTAGTACTTGGGCCATAATTGCTCAAGGATATGGAAGACTAGATGGTTAAAATTAAGCAGAATTTGAAAGCAACACAAAGTAGACAGAAGAGTTATGTAGATAAGAACGGGACACCTAGAGAGTTTAAAGTGGGAGAGCATGTGCTTTTGAAAGTGTTAAAATTAATGCAGTTGCAAGAGCCATTCTCCGAGAGGATGGAAAAGACCCTAGTTGTGATCTAGGGCCCCCAGTACACTCCTAGGGTTCTTGTTCTAGGACCAAGCAATTAGAGCCATGGAAAAATACCCTAGTTAAGGCCCCAGTGTATTGTTGGGGTTCTTGGTCAAGGACCAAGCAATTTGATGATATAAGTCCCTAGATGTGTTCTAGGGCCCCTGGATGTGTTCCAGGGAATCCTTGCTCGATGCTTGGATTGATCCTTGGTTGTGTACCTTGGTGGATAAGACCCTAGTTGTGATCTAGGGCCCCCAGATGTATTCTGGGGTATCCTGGTCTCAGACCAGGCAGTTTCTTGGTTGAGTACCAAGCCGAGATGATGTGTAACCTTGTTCTCTCTCAAGATGGTCCATGTGACCTAGGAGCAGTTAAGAAGGAAATGATCACATCATTGACCTTCCTTGTAGGTCGAGATGATAAAAGCTTATAAGTTATATCATGAGACTCATGTAGACATTCTGCCATTAAAGAAGAACTTACCTTTTGACTTTGTCTTATTGTTTTGAAACCCCTGGCTTGAGTTATGCCCCCCCTTAATTGTTGTTTGGGCGTTGGTTCGATTTTTTGTTTCTTCCTAAAGAAAGCTAAACTGGCTTGATTTTGAAACCCCTCTCTTTGACTTGTCTTATTTCCTTGTTGACTTTTGACTTGTCATTTAATATTTTAAAAGTTAAAGTATTATTTGTTTAAATGTTAGGGTTTTAAACCTAACCCTAAAGTTAGGACTAATGAGCTAGCCCTAACCTACCTGCCAAAACTATAAATTGAAGTAACCTATTCCTCACTCACTACACTCACACTTTCTCTTAGCCGAGTTTTGGTCTGAGGTATTTTTGTAGCTCCTCTTGTTCAGTTTGCAAAGTAGTTGCGGCCCTTCTAGGATAGGTTCCTTGGTGTGTTCTGGTCTGCTAAAACCACCGTGGGCTTCCCCTCTCCAGCATTCAGCTTGTCACTGACCCTAAGGGTCTTTTCCCATCCAGTCGTAGCCTTTTGTTGGTGCCGCTTTGATGAGTAGGTGTTCCTCTTGCTGGTGTCGCCCTTTCTTGCGGGTGTCATCTTGTTTGTGTTGCTTTGCTGCCTCAACTTTTTGATGGTGTCACCCTTGAACTTTTGCCTCTCCTTGTCTACAAGTAACCCTAGTAAGGGTTTGTTCAGGCTACCCTAGAACTACTGATATTTCTACCTTTGTTGTAGCATTTTTTGTGTTTACTGGGCTGAGTTTATTAAGGTTGTTTGTGGCCTCCTTTCAGCCACTAGGTTGGACAGTGTTGTCCTATTTTAGCCCTATTACTTGATGATTGGCATGGCTTCTTGATCCTCAACCAACTGGTTAGTTTTCTAATCTATTACCCTAAAAGTTCTTCTTCGCAATTTGTCTTAAGAATCATGATGAGATCTACCCTGAGGGTTTGATCCATGATCCCTTAAAGCTTTTTCTGAGCATAAATCAAAGAGGACAACAGCAGCTCGAGTAATTTTGTTCTTTGTTTGACTAAGGTAATACTCAAATTTATGTTATTAGATTTTACATCAGAAATTTTTAAATGTGTTGCTAATCCAGAATTACTGTAGCAAATGTTTAGAAATTAAATAAAATTACTTATGTTTCTAGATAGTCTACATTTTGCCCTTAAATTCTAACAGAAAGTGAAGCCCAAGAAGAGCTCCTTGAAGCTGGGCAGTTGTACCAAGTTAGCAGCCAGATTCTGTGGTCCATTTGAGATATTGAACAAAATAAGGCTAATTGCATGCATGCTTGTATTGCCTGCTTCCATGAATGTGCATAATGTATTTCATGTCTCTTTGCTGAAAAAGCATGTGCATGATCCTAACCATGTTATTGATTGGAATTTGATTAAGGTGGAGCCAAAAGGAGACTTTCAAGTCCAACCGGTGCACATATTAGACAGGAAGGTCAAGGTGCTCCATAATCGAGCCATAGGATGGATAAAGGTTCAGTGGACCTGTTACGGTCCTGAAGATGCCATGCAGGCAGAGTACCTGCGACTTTTTGAAGACTATTGAAATTTTGATTTATGTTTTGTATATGCACTAAGGATAGTGCCAAAATAAGGGGGAGGGGAATGTAATATCCCAATTTTGAGTCCCCGGATTAATAATGTATTTTTTTTATTCATGAAAGGCCGAAGTGCTTATAAAGTTGAAAGGTTGGAGAGCCTAGAAATGTAATACTTTGAATATATTAATAAAATGCATCGTTGGCTGCAAGACTGACAAGGACAGAGATAGGGGCTATGATTCCACGAGAGAGGGGGGGCTAAGTCTTTTTATTATTTTACTCACCCATCTTGAAATTAGTTGGGAAAGTGCTTACATGAGTTTCTTGGGGAAGCCATGTGGTGCTTGATTTCATGTAATTATATAAACCCCATTTTTGGTTGTTTGGGGGTTCCTCGTTCATTGTTCCTCATTTACTCGGTTAATCACTCATTTCATTGTTCCTCATTCATTGTTTCTCCTGGTCTGTGCATGGGAGACGAATTATGGGAGGAAATGGGCCATTGTTGGTTGGTTGTAAGTAATTGTTGATTATTCCAAAAAAGAATGGATGCCTATGTGCATGAGATTGATGGCAGTTGTGAAAGAATTGTCCACAACTGAGAATCTTTAGAGTTTCCAGCATTGAGATTTCCATACAGTAGCACTGGAGCCCGAGAAAGAAAGTTGAACAGCCTGAGGGACTGCATTGTAGAGAAAGGGGTTCATTTCTTTGGGGTTGTGCAGGCTGAAAGGGAAGAGAGATGATAAACTAGGATTGTTGTGGGGTTGGGAAAATTGTGCAAGCTTGATAGTTGGTTGTGTGTGTTAGAGTCAGCATAGAACCCATCCTTGTGAATTCATAGCCCTGGCTCGAGGGTGACCTGTTGTTGAGAGCTACAACAACAGTGTCTATGGTTGGGTGAAACGCCCGACACCTGCAGCTAGTTGGTGAATGTTTATTTGAAAAGATAAGTGCTCTCTATGTTTCCGGTATAATTTATATTTCGTTGTGTATTATTTATCTCTGGTATGTGTTTATAATGTGCATGTTTGTTGTTAATATTGTGCATGGATTATTAATCATTTCCTTTATAGTTTAGTGTACTCTTTTTAATTGCATGTGCATGTATCAGGCTTCTTGAATTTAACAATTGGCATCAAATTTCAAATTTTCCCAAGAAGGCAAATTTAGAGGTACCTGGGTCGATGGGTACATTACAAATTTGTATCCAAGCAAATCTTTTGGTTTTGCTGGTGACAGGTTTGTCACAGCAAAGTACCTCCCAACCCTCCACACCCAATTGGCCTCCTTGGACTGCATGGAGCTCTGTCCCAACCTAGTTCCATTGGGCCCCATCACAACAAGCCTCAATCAACACGCTAACACCAAGCCACATCACAGGGTTAGTTAACAGTTTCAAGAGAGATGAGAACATGCACGCACTTTGTCCACTAGTCCCCAACGCCATGACAAGAGATTTCCTACCCTTGCACTTGTTATGATGCTATCTTAGAGGGGAACCAAGCCCTTGAAGCCACCTCTTGATGATTGGAACCTAGTACCCATTGACATTGATCCACCTATGACTGGTTCAGGCATGGACTTCGATGACCATGACTGTCAAATTAACAATATTAAATAACCAAAGGTCACATGTCTAAAATGCATCTCTATTCAAGTATGTGACAATTCAAAGTATATTTATACACAACGTCACATGCTATCATAATCATCTCTCATATTCTATATTCAATACATTATTTTTATTTATATGGATTCCTTTACATTATCCTATTTATTTTGGATATTCAATCGATGAACCAATTTGGTTCATTACACCAAAAAAGGATATTGAGTGCGTCTCATTTTCCTGTTTTTCATTGTATACTTGATTAGCACAGCTCCAGACTCCAGATCAGTGCAGACCAGTAGGACCTTTCTCCATCCCATGAGATTTCAGCAACATGACCAGACCAGATCTCTTCCCAGGAGACTGATGAGTACTACCTCTTCCAATCAGCAGCGTAGTGGACGATTCAAGCATCACACCAGTTCCCCCTCTCCACATCCTAATATACTCAGTTTTCTTCACTTGGCCTCGGATGGTAGGAGAAATAGGTCCATTCCATGACTGACCTGTTTTCACTCTTGTCCCTGCATCTTCTCCTACAACACATCTCCTCGTCCGAGCAGGTTCCTTGGCTCGGGGCCGAGGGTTCTTCATGTCTCAGCATAGATATCACTCTCTACAGCTTTATTCTATAACATTTTATTTTCGTTTTACCTTCTGTGTTTTGCCTTTATAGGAGACCTTTTGGTACTCCTGCTTTGTAATGACATCACTGTACTCAACAGTCTCTTTGATCTACTTTTGTGATCATTAGCCGGACATTAATAAAATTATCTTATCTGATCTTATCTTATCTATCCAGTCACTTGAGTTTAATGAAATTTCTTCTCCTTTAAAAATAAACAAATGAGAATATACATATACATACATACACACACACATACATGAGAATTCATGAGAAGTAGTTAAGATCATTAGTGTGATGAGACTGATTTGAAAAAAGAGTCAATTACATAGAAGAATACAGGGTGCAACCTAAAAAGTTGCAGGAACATTATCGAGTCAAGCTCCTACCATTTGCTCAAAAAATAATCCAATAAATGAAAATGACAAAACAAACTTAAGCATGCACTGATGCAGATCTACCTTTCTTAAAAGCATTTTTTGATTGTTGTGATGACTCCGTATCGTCATTTTGTTTTGAAGAACATTTTTCATCTTCACAATCCTCACCTGAAACTCTCTGCAAGTGAATGCAAACCTATTATTAGAACTCAAAACAGCTATCAGCAATGGCTGTTCACCATCTTCGCTTCCTCGTAGGAATATGAAAGAGTACAAAGTAATTGATCATTGAAGAAATATTATACTGAAAATCTCTACAGGATTGCAACATTTTCACTGAGTTGCAGATTGTAACTTTATGGTCCAGATAAAAAAACTCAAATTTTCAATTACAATTACACAGTAAGATTATTGGACTAAAGATGAAAAATTCAACAGTATGAGTCAGTGTGTTTTTGGTTACTTTTCACACTAATAGAAAATGAAAAGACTTAATGACTAGACCGTTTCTAGGATTTCTGAAATCTAAAACTAAGCTTTTACAGATTTGAAAAAAGAAAATCCATCTTCATTGTAAATACTGATGCTTTCAAATGACTAGAAAGATGCCATGGCCATAAATAGAAATCAGTATATAGGAATTGTCATCCCAGTTAGACACAATTTATTAACATTTGCTCAAACTTTTAATAGAAAAGAGGAGGTTAGAAATAGTTCAGTTACGCAAACTCAAAAATGAAAGTCATGTGAAAGAAAACATGGCATAAAGATGTTGTCTCACTTCAAAATGGAGCCAGCACTCCACACATTGCCCCTCCTTCCTCCCTTCGTGAGTGATATATCTAAAATCACCTTTCAAACAGCTGTTCGGTAGGGAGCAGAGCTGAAAACCAGTGATTTTCTGGTTTGACCTCATGGATAGAGTTTTAGAAAAGAGATCAACTCCCATCCCCAGAGGCACCTCTGACATTCCAAAGAATGTCATCGCCAAACATTAATGGATGATGGTTATGCTTGCTGGTAAAATGCAGTGATTCCAACTGCCAACTGGATTCTTGGAGGTGATTTTAATATTATCAAGCGGGATGGTAAGAGAATTAAGGAATAGTGAGAGGAAGAGCTAGTTAAGACCCTCAGACCCACAGAAAAACAAAGTTGGATGACATAAACCTGTTGGGACACAACAACAAAGAAAACGGATGACATAGACTCATTGGGAGACCAAAAAAAATGGACAACATAAGCTTGCTGGGAGATGAACAACAAAGTATGGAAACATAAACCTGAAGTAGAAATTCTTAGAAGCAAGGGGGGCAGGGTAGGGTGGTATAAATGGTCATATTTGTAAAAACAACTGGATAGAGTTCAAGCATGACTAGACAGGTTCCATGATAATTTGGAAGTTGTTACTTTCACAATCAAATCTAGAAGCTCTATTTTAGTGGAAGATTCGGTTATAGGGTCAAATCGTTTGCCTATCAATATTCCTACGAGCTTTGGAGCAGTGTTGGGCCTCCTTTGAATCTACCTTGCAAGTTGAATGCTTCACTTCTAGATTCACAACGCTGTGATTGGGAATAGATACCAAATTCGGTTGTATGACCAGTTCCTGTACGGAAATACAGCCTAAGTACAGATACAGCTGTATTTTCAGCCCCATATGAATATAACAGCCTGAAATAAATTTTAAAAATAACAACAAAAACACCCTAGATTTGTCTTTAAAAAATAAATACTCACTTCAAAACATTGCACCTCAATCACACCTGTTTGAGTGGAACACAAAAAGCCAATGACACCTCTGAAAAATCATCCATGTTTTTAGTAGAATTGTGGGTTGATGCTTGAATCAGGCCTGTTGTCACTGGAGTCATGACTCATGGGCTCATACCCTGGAGATGTTGTCTTAGTAATTAATAAGCACTACCGTCTAAAAAATGTAGAGTGCAAACCATCATTCTAGTTCTATAGGGGTATAGCTTCATACTAAGTGGCAGGAAACTTGTAGGG
>JASDQU010307555.1:72477-90350 GCA_032191745.1 Picea mariana
AGCGCTTAAATGCAGCCTCTTCATGAAATGTTACATCCCTGCTTACTTCAATATGTCTTTGGCCAAGAACACAAATCCTATAGGCCTTGGATGTTTCACTATACCCAACAAAGATTCCTTTCTTCCCAGAAGGTTCCATCTTGGTTCTTTTCTCTTTTGGCACATGTATATAAACTAGACACCCAAAAATCCTTAAGTGCCCCACTTCTAGTTTTTCACCTATAAAGACTTCTTCTGGACTCTTATCTCCCAGAATAGCATGAGGAATTCTATTTTGAAATAAACCGCAGTGCTAGTGGCTTTTGCCCATAGAGAAGAAGGAAGGTCCTGATCACACATCATGGCTTTAGCTGCCTCACAAATTGTTCTGTTCTTTCTCTCAACTACCCCATTTTGTTGGGGGTTATAGGGCACAGTTAACTGTCTTTTAATTCCTGCTTCCTTGCAAAAAGCCTCAAAATGATGAGATTCAAACTCACCACCATTATCTGACCTTAAAGTTCTGATATGTGTTCTAATCTGATTTTCAATCAAAGCTTTAAACTCTTGAAACTTACTAAAAGTCTCATTCTTTGTTTTCAGAAAATATATCCATGACTTCTTAGAGAAATCATCAATAAAGATCAAATAATACAAAAATTCACTTAAGGAGGGTGCTAACACAAGCCCACATACATCTGAATGAATCAACTCTAAAATTTCTTTTGACCTTTTGCTACTAATTGGAAATGACTTCTTTATATTTTTTCCAAGCACACATCCTCTACATATACTATCATGTTCAAACTGGAAAACATGCATACCACTTACCATTTTCTGAAGACTGGGAAGTGCTCTGAAGTGGAGATGCCCAAATCTCCTATGCCACAGCTCACAAGAATTGACTATGCTATGGACCAATGCCTCAATGGGACGTCCTGGAACTTTGTAGAAACTCCTTCTCTAACACCAATCACGATGTCTGAACTCAGCTCTCCATCCTCATGCCATAGTAGAGCCTTCTTTTTCATATAGGTTACCCTATAACCTTTATCTTCTAGGTTTGCAACTGAGATAAGATTTTTCTTTAAGCCATGGACGTACAGGATCTCTTCAATATGCAATGTGGCCCCAGATTCCAACTGAAATGAAGCTTAACCAATTCCTTTTATTGCATGGTTTGCATCATTCTCAAGTTCCACCTGTGCTGAGAACTTCATTTTCTTGAAGTTCGCAAGTGCATTTTTGTTCCTTGTCATGTGCTTGGAAGCACCACTATCCACCAACCAGTATTCAGTATTATTTGAAAGGGTACCTGAGAGTGTTGAAACGAGATAATGTTCTTTTCTTGTTTCCTGATCACTAGAAGCCTTTCTAGGCTTCTTCTTTTGAGAATCTTCTTCAACAGCAGTGGAGGCATGATATTTACCCTTACGTCATTTTCTTAGCCTAGGACAATTCCTAGCAAAGTGCCCTTTCTTTTGACAATTATAGCATTTGACATTTGAAACATCAAAGTTATTTCCTTTATAGTCACCTCTATCTTTTTCACTTTGAACTGAGAATTTCTTTTGAGAAGGGTACCTCTTCTCTCTCTTAGTCCTTGTTGTTAAAGCACATTTTCTTCCTTTGAAGAACCACTCCTGCTCTGGATTCTTCCTTCTTCCTATAAACAATCATGTCACAGCCTTTCAAAATTTGGCTGATTCTCTCTTGCATTTACCACGGCCAGGAAAGTCTCCCAAGAAGGTGGAAGACCATCAACAACAGTCTGTACCAGGTCATCATCCTCAACAGTCACACAAATGACCACCAGCCTAAGTCACCTAACACGTCCCTTATGGGGCAAGTGTCTGTATCCGCTGTGTCACTGTGATGACACGCTACGGTACGTGTCTGACACTGCTTCAACACGTGTCATCACCTCAGGACACGTCCTAAAACCGTGTCGGACACCATCTAAACATGTGTCGCGATTTTAGGACACGTGTCCCTCATAAAAGAGCCCAGGAGAGGTTAACAAGGGGTTTTCTCTTGTCTTTTAGCTGTTTCATTTCACTGTCACCATGGGATATTGCAGCCTGACAGCCAGCAACCATCGCCCAGTTCACAAGTAAGTCCTCTAGGCTCTGGCTGAGCTTGGAAGCTTTATGCAAATTTCCTCAATTCATTTAGACACCTGAATGTGTGAGGTCTCTATGTCATTTTCTAGTGCTAGTGACGAGGGTTTACAATTCTGGACAGTGGCTAAATTTGTGTTTAAATACCATATATCTGGGGAGCACTTTAACACATTTAAAAACTTGAGAAGCATTTTAATCAAATCGATGAGGAATATTAATGAACGATTTGGTCTATAACCCCAACGACCTAACACCTTAATTCTGGTTTCATTTATAGCGTTGCCATTGGAAACTCTTTGACATGATTTGATTCTAGTTTATTCTTGTAATATCTCTCCCTAAACTCACATAAGCACACAAGGTGTTTTCTTCCAGTTGATAATGGTACAAGGGTTCACATGAATGGTTTAATTTTTCAGTTTTGTTCCATTGCTTTTCTTGAAATATTTTGATAGACCTAACATCCAAAGCACCTCTGGAAACAAATCAATGCAATACATGATGCAACGACCTAACTCAATATGCTAACATCACATTCATTTTAACACTATCTGAGGGCTTAATCATTATTTTACTGCAGAATTTGTGCAAACATATTAAAGACATGAACACATGGATCATTCATTCGATTCCTTTCCTCTGAGCACTGTGTATGCATGTTGACAAACCTGTGGTAATATGCTTTGAATGCTCACTGCTCTATGGGTTATTTGTATCATGTACCTTGTATACGGTATCACCGTATCAAACTATCAGTATGTCTATGTTCTATCATCTATGAGTATGATGTTTAGAGTTTGATTGAATTGTATGATGTATGATGTATCTTTTCTGGAGTTCATGATGTATCACTGAATGACTGATCAATATCTACTATATTCTATGATCTATCAATATTTTGTCTATTTCAGTAATTTTTAACTTATAGTCTTATATATATTAAAATTATATATATATATATATATATATATATATATAACGTCTCCCACGTGTCCTGATTTCGAGGGTCGTCGTTGTAACGTCCCCGACCAACTATCCCTTTGTCGAGCAACGCTACCCAAATTACTTTATCTTCTTCCAACTAGCTCTGATACCAATTTGTAACTTTCCCAGCCACCCAACACGCCGGGCAAGACCACCGAGAAACATACATATATATAACATGCATTTCTAATGAATTTAAAACAAATAAAACAGAATTATTGCTACCATACAGACTCATGTGGAATTGACAGTAATTCATACATGCAACGGAACACATGATAACATTGCAAGAATCACAGACATGCACAACATACATAATTAAGCATAGAAATGATACTAATCTTTGTCAGCGTTTCATGGAAACCTACACAGGAGATCTAGCTAAAGCAAGTACAAACAAAGTTTATCAAGAAAGAAAGAGAGATTCAATATGGAAGAATGAGAAAATATATTCACACTACTCCAATGAGTTGATGATTGATACATAGATCATGATCAATATAATACAATGAATGAGTGGAATACACTCATATATAGGGCAAAACATTCCATAATTAAGAAAAGCAATCAAGCAGTTAGCTTTCCTTAAGAATGCATGCATGCATAATAGTGATGGTAAAAATAGAAAGTCTAAAATAGAACTAGCCAGTTAACTCCCACTGAACTAGTGTGTCGAAAATAGAAATTTCTCCAACACCCCCCCTGAACATCACTATAGAGTAAAAAATGAGTCCCGGGTACTAGGCCATTTTAGGTACTCATGTACAATGCAACTAATGAACACTGAAAAAACGAAGAAAGAGGGAAAACCGCATGAGAACAAAACCCCCCCTCAAAAGATAATGTATCAAAAGAAGAAAATGGCAGCTGCTAGGCAACTGCGTTCTTCACTGCAAGACGATCCCGCAAAGTCTGAAACTTCTGCTCACTGAAAGTCTTCGTGAAGATGTAAAAATCTTTATGGAGCTGATGAGGTCCTTTGGCAATCTGTCGGGCCTTGTACCTCTTGATCCTATGGACCCATATGCACCTGAAAATATTCATTTCTGATGGAAGTGGAACCAGATGCCAAGTCTGATTCTCTAGGAGAGAGTCATGCTCCTCCTGCATGGCTGCTTGCCATAATGGATTTCCCACAGCCTTATTGTAGGTCTGTGGATCAGTAGATTGAACCATATAGCAATGCATAGGCATCACAGGTTCTAAAACTGAAAATACATGAGAAGACTCCTCATGTTGAGATCGAGTCCTCCTCGGATCCAATGGATTCTCTAGAAGGTTTCCTGCTAGTTGAAGTGTGGTTTGTGCCTTCTTGGGCATCTGTTGAAGCTTCGACATTGGCTTCTTATCTGGATGTACTACCTGCTTATTTCCATGTACAGAATCTGAGTGTATGGAATCATCTCTGATGTCTGAAACTGATGGAAGAACAACAGTATATGCATGTTGCACTGGAGGTGCATGCAAAGTACTCTCCTTATGTGTAAGTAGAATAGAGGAGTCATTGTCAGAAAACTTAGTGAATTTATACAACCTTGACTTGTGATCCACCTCACCAATTGCAATAATCGAATTGTCATGCATGTCAATTATTGAAACTGAATCTGATGTAAATTCAACCTTTTTACCTTTCTGAGTGATCTGATAAACTGAGAGTAAATTCATAGAAAGCTTTGGAACATGTAGAACATTCTCAAAACTTCCATTGTGGAGTTCCACTCTCCCTTCTCCTGCTACTGTTACTGGAGTATCATCCCCCATGAGAATAGGGGGTATTGAGCATGGACTCAAAGAAGAGAAAACTTCCTCTTTCTCTGCCATATGATGGGATGCACCAGAATCTGTAATCCATGAATCAGATGAGGAATTAATTGCAACCAGAGCATGATGATTACCTTTCTTAGGAGCATGATCTTCTTCCTTCTGCTTCTTGACTCCCTCTGGAATGAAATGTCCAAGGTTGTTCTGCTGAAGTGCATGTGAAATAAGATCGATCTATTTCTTCACGCATGTGGATTCTTCATGATTTGGTTTATTGCAGTAAGGGAACTGCTTTCCCTTCTTCTTCTTTGAATCTGAAGAGTCTCTGGAACCTGAAGAATCGTTTAAGGGTTTGGAATATCCCACCTCGTTCTGTTTGGATAACCCTTTTCCATCATGCATGGTGAGTGCATGTGCTTTGGGATCTTTCATGAGGCCCATCTGTATGAGTTTTGTCTGTTCTTATGTAAGAGACTCAATGAACTAAGCCAACGTAGGCATTTTCCAATTTGTTCCAAAAAGACATCTGCCAGAATGGAAATTGGAGACATATACAGCGTATTCTGGTCCTAGCTTGGCCAAGATTGTTAGAATAAGTTGTTTCTCTTGTGTAGACTTATCAATACCATATTCACCCAAACTCAATAGCAAAGATTTAAATTTAGTAAAAAAATCTTGTATATTATCAAAACTTTTAGGGTCTAAGGTTTTCAACTCTACCTCAAGCATATAACCTCGCATCTCATCCTGCTTTCCAAAGAGTCCTTCCAAGGTGGTCCAGATCTCGTTCATGCAGCAACATGAAACCATAAATCAGTGGAGATTAACTCAAGAAGTAGTCATGTGGCCTCATCCTTACGGTTCGCCCATCTCATCTTCTCAATCGCTGATGTAGGTTTTGTTTCTGTCGCCATCGTCAAATTATACAATCCTTTCCTTTTGAGTTAGAATTCTACCTTGGGCTTCCAATCAAAATAATTGTATGGTGTGAGGATTACCACCAAGTTTGGTTGTATAAAAGTTGTCATATCCATCTCTCCCACTGTTTATAAGAACCCCTAAAAATTTACTCTCAATCTGCAATTGAAAAGTTAAGAAATCACAGTAGAAAGGGCAGTTTAAGTGAAAATTCGTATCAGTTTCAAGAGATGATCTTGTGACTTACTTTCTGAGCAAACGGTGAAGAATCTCGCCAAACGGTTGAAAACCCACTTCCAAAATGGGTTGATTTACTTACCTATGTGGGCCATTTCCTCCAAAACGTAATATTTTGGGAGCAATGAATGTAGAAAGGTACGGCCACGGATTCGTATCAGTTTTAGGAGGCTATATTGCGGCTTACTTTCTGAGCAAACGGTTGAAAACCCACTTCCAAAATGGGTCGATTTACTTTCTACACAGGTTGTTTCCTCCAAAACGTAATATTTTGGGAGGAATAAATGTTGAAAGGTACGACCACAGATTCAGCTCGTCGAAACCCCAATTTTCCTTATTCTTTGGCTTGTCTGGCTTGCTCCAAGCAGCATAGCTCTGATACCATGTCAGTGTTTTATGGAATCTTGCACAGGAGATCTTGCTAAAGCAAGTACAAACAAAGCTTATCAAGAAAGGAAGAGAGATTCAATATGGAAGAATGAGAAAATATATTCACACTACTCCAATGCGCTGATGATTGATACATAGATTATGATCAATATGATACAATGAATGAGTGGAATACACTCATATATAGGGCAAAACATTCCATAATTAAGAAAAGCAATCAAGCAATTAGCTTTCCTTAGAAATGCATGCATGCATAATAGTGATGGTAAAAATAGAAAGTCTAAAATAGAACTAGTCAGTTAACTCCCACTAAACTAGTGTGTCAAAAATAGAAATTTCTCCAACAATCTTTTAACTGGAGAAGAACCACCAACTGCATGCAGACCTTCCACGAACCTCTCAGCCTTAGACCATACTGCTCATCACTCTCAGCAGTGGGTCACCCCCGCGCTGGGACTAAACTCCATCGAGCAAGAAATTCCTAGGCTAGGCAAGGTCAATAGGAAAGTCACACGGTTTAAGAGGAAGGATTCTCTCCTAGGAGACACTTACGCCCACTGCTCACATACTCTCATTCCCCACATGCTTGTCCCACCCCAAAAGTATACACCTTCACTGTCGCACAGTCCATCGACTGCTCTACCTCCCTTCTAGGGCTTCAGCAACAGGCCGAACCGAAATTCTTAAAGCTCTGTAGCAGCTACGAGACTCCCTCCAGGAAAACTCACTTCCTCAGCACACTCCCTCACCTGGAGTGAGTTGCTCACAGGCCTAACAACTTGCTTCTTCAATCCACAACAACCTCTCTTACCCGGAGAGAGAGTTGCTCACAAGCCTGACAACCTGCTTCTTCAATCCACAACAACCTCTCTCATCTGGAGAGAGAGTTGCTCACAGGCCTGACAACCTGCCTCTTCAACCACGTCTTGACAACCCCCTCTTCAAACCATAATTGCAAGGTCGGGTAAGGCAAGGGACATATCAGTGAATTACAGAGGTGCACAATGGCCATAGGTTCAACAATGGCGGAATTGGTTGGTTGTGTGCTTGCTCAGTGTGTGAGTGAACTCGTGAGGAGAGATGGGGCAGACTGGTCTAACATAGCGAAGATGGTGAGAGCATGAGTGCCTGAGAACCCCCTTAAGACTGCATGTGTCTAAGCTAACACTTGTCGCTCATGAAGCACGTTCCTTTCCCTTTGGAAGTCACTCGTCCTCCCCAAGGAACTTAGGACAAACATATCCTTCTAAACAACTTTTGGAATAATAATAAATTATTATTCTCTTGGACTTAAGCCCTTAGGCTTTAGCCCCTCTTTCCAGCCTCTCGACCCCCTCTCCCTTAACCAACCTAGTGGAACTTAGTTCCCCATTCTCTTTTATCGTGGTCAGTCTACACGCAGCGATGCTTTTATATTAATAATATGAATATTTACATGTACAAAACAGGCTCCTGGCCTTTAACACCTAGGCTCTCCGACCTAGTAACACATAAGCCTACCAGCTTATAATTGCTCGGCTCACCAGCCTACAAAACATGTTTACAATTCATAATACAACTGGGGCTCGTCCTAGAGGTATTACAATCCTCTCCCCTTATTTTTGCACTGTCCTCGGTGCAACTCATTTACACAGCATCAGCAAGATTTTCAAAATCTTCAAAAAGATGTGGGTATTCTGCTAGCATAACATCCTCATGCTCCCATGTCGCGTCCTCAGGACCGTACCAGGTCCACTAGACCTTTACAAGCCCTATGGCTCGATTCCGGAGCTGTTTGCTCTTCCGATCCAATATGCGCACCGGATGCACTTGCAAGACGCCTTCTTGCTCCACCTAAATCACATTCCAATCAATAACATGATTAGCATCGGGTATATATTTCTTAAGCAATGAAACATGAAACACATTATGTACAGTCATGGATGCAGGCAATGCAAGCATATATGCAACTAGTCCAATCCTTTCTAGGATTTCAAATGGCCCACAATATCTGGCTGCCAACTTGGAACAGTTTCCCAGCTTGAGGGAACTTTTGTTGGTTTTCACTTTCAAGAAAACATAATCACCCACTTTAAACTCCATGTGGGTTCTGTTCTTATCAGCATAACTTTTATGCCTGTCTTGGGCAGCCTTCAAATCCTGCTTAATCTTCAGCATTTGCTCTTCCATTTCCTTTAACAACTCTGGCCCAATTATTGCTCTATCAGCTGGCTTGTCCCAGCTTACTGGGGTGTTGCACTTTCTACCATAAAGTGTTTCAAATGGGCTCATCTCCATTGATGCTTGATACCCATTGTTGTAAGAAAATTCTACCAAGTGTAGGTAGTCTTCCCATTTAGATGGTTTGTCTATCACATACATCCTTAGCATGTCCTCTATCACTTGGTTCACCCTTTCTGTTTGCCCATCAGACTCCGGATGATAGGCTGTGCTGAAGTTCAAATTCGTTCTAAACCCTTTGAATAACCCCTTCCAGAACTTTGAGGTAAATTTCGGGTCTCTGCCAGACACAATTGTCTTGGGAATACCGTGCAATCGTGCTACTTCCTTCATATAGATATCAACAACATTAGTTTCCTTGTGATTGGTTTTCAATGGAATTAAATGGGCAACTTTCGTAAGCTTATCCACCACCACCATGATGGAATCATGTTGCTTGTCGGTTCTGGGCAATCCTGTGATGAAAAATCCATTGTCACCACTTCCCACTTCCACTCAGGAATGGGCAATGGTTGTAGCAACCCAGCTGGGTGCCTATGTTCAGCTTTGACSWTCTGACATTCTAAGCATTTAGCTATGTATTCAGCAATCTCCTGCTTCATGCCTGGCCAATAATATTGGCTCTTGACTGTTGAAACTGTTTTTTGATATCCTGTGTGTCCTGCATAAGGCACATTATGCATCTCTTTTAAAATCGCTCTCCTCAATTCTAGAGAATTGGGTACATAGACTCTGTTTCTGTACCGAAGGATTCCATCCATTCCCAATTCATAATCCTCAACCTTCTGTTGCATTTTACCTTGCTGCAATTTTGTTACTAATTCCATGTACGGCAAATCTGAATTTGCAGCCTCAAAGATTCTACCTTGAAGATCCATCTAATACATGCTGATGGATGTAGCATGCAGTTCATGCACTCTCCTGTTGAGTGCATCTGCCACTTTGTTCTCCTTTCCTTTGATATGCTTGATATCAAAGTCATACACACAAAAGAATTCCAACCATCTACTATGCCTAGCATTCAAGGTTGGTTGATCAAACAAATACTYCAGACCGTTATGGTCTGTCCTCTGTTCAAACCTCCTTCCCATGAGGTAGTGCCTCCATTTCTTCAGGGCGTGTACAATGGATGCCAACTCCAAATCATGAGTGGCATAGAGCCTTTCATGCTCTTTCAATTTTTTGGACTCATAACATATTACAAACCCATTCTGGTTGAGGACTCCTCCCAATCCTTCCTTACATGCATCTGTGCAAACCACGAAATCCTCATTCAAATCTGCAATCTTCAGAATTGGAGCACTGGTTAACAGTTGCTTCAATTGTTGGAAGGTTCTCTCACATTCATCTGTCCATTGAAATTTCTTCTCCTTCCTTTGCAAGGAAGAGATGGGGTAAGCTATCCTTGAGAACCCTTCAATCAACCTTTTGTAATAGCTAGCTAGACCCATAAAGGATCTGACTTCTATCACATTCTTCGACGCTGACCATTCCCTAATGGCTTCTATCTTCTCAGGATCCACAGCTATCCCATTCTTTGAAATGATATGTCCCAAATAATGGATCTACTTTTGATAGAATGAGCACTTGCTCAATTTGGCATACAGTTGATGCTCTCTTAGCACTTGCAACACCATCCTCAGATGATGTTCATGCTCTTCCTCCAACTTGGAATACACCAGGATGTCATCCAAAAAGACTATGACAAACTTGTCAAGATATTCTCTGAATACACCATTCATTAGGCACATGAAGACAGCGGGTGCATTTGATAACCCAAATGGCACCACTATGAATTCATAATGACCATACCTTGTTCTGAAGGCGGTCTTGTTGATGTCTTCATCCTTTACCCTTACATGATGGTACCCTGACCTGAGATCTATCTTTGAAAATATCTTGGCATCCTTCAATTGATCAAAGAGATCATCAATCCTGGGCAAAGGATACTTGTTCTTTATAGTAACTTTATTCAACTATCTGAAATCAATGCACAATCTCAATGTCCCATCTTTCTTCTTCACGAACAAGATCGGGGCACCCCAAGGTGACACACTTGGGCATATATACCCCTTCTTCAAAAGTTCTTCAAGTTGCATCTGCAACTCCTTCAGCTCTAGTGTACTCATTCTGTAAGGAATTTTTTACACTGGAGCCGCTTCAGGCATCAGGGTTATAAAGAAATCAATATCTCTCTTTGGGGGTAGTCCTGGTACCTCCTTGAATACATCTTCAAAATCTTCCAGGACTGCATGGTCCTCAATATTTGACACCTTATCCTTAGGTGCTTCCTCCATATGGGTTGCAATTATTTAACAGCCCTTCCTGCAGCACTTTTTCAGCTGCATTGCTGAGATTTCTCTAATAGTCACTACCCTTGGGATTCCTTGCACTTTCCTTGGGTTTCCTTTCTCATCCAAGCAAGTAAATGCCTTGTTACGACAGTCTAAGATGGCATGGTGTTGGTCCAACCAATCCATCCCAATTAGACAGTCATAGGAACCTAAAGGTAAGATGTTCAATTCAACCCTTGTGCTCAGTCCATTCATGTCCACTGGACAGGACTTAACCAACTCAACAACCTTTCTCTTAGCTCCTATAGCCAGCTGTACTAACCAAGATTTTCCATGCTTGCTTCTTGGCAATTGCAAACTTTCCACCATTCTAGGATCTATATAACTATAACTAGCCCCTGAATCAATTAAAATAGTAAAGGCATGGTTATTGATCATACCTTCAACTTCAATCATGTGTGATTGAAACTCAACTTGCTTGTTGTCCAAGGCTGCATAGATCCTTGGTATTCTACTGCCCATGTCCTCCACTGTTTCTGCTTGCTGAACATTGTGGACAACTCTCATTTTGTCATTTTTGTGGGGGCAATCTCTGTACCTATGATTTCCTTTACAACCCCAACATTCCATAGGCAGTTGTCTTGGCATTTGCCCACCTACTTCAGCCTTTCTGGGTTCTCTAAAACCTGGTTGTCCTTGAGGACTATTTCTGAAAAATGATGGCTTGGTTCCCTTCTTCCTCTGATCCATCTTGAATTTCTTCTTGTCTTCCCAAGCTTTCCGGAAAGTGGGCTTTTCTCTTTGCTTCTCATATAAGCATTTTGCTCTCCTCATAGTTTTTTCCATAGTTTTAGGATCATCATACTGGATCTTGTCGCTGGTGGAAGATGGCAGTCCACTCAAATATCTTTGGATTTTGACAGTCTCATCTTTGACAAAAGGGACATATTTCAGCAATTCCAAAAACCTTCGCTCATATTCATCAATGGTCATGCTACCCAACTTGAGTTCAAAGAACTCTTTCATCTTTCTGTCATAGTATCTCTTAGTTAAGTACTTATTTTCAAAGTGTTTCTTGAATTCCTTCCAAGTAACATTTTTCTCTTTAATGTGTTGCACCTACACAAGTTGATCTCACCACATGGATGCCTTTCCTTTCAGTTGATACATTGCAATTCTTCTTCTGCATGAGAGGAATAATTCTGCAGTTGGAAATATTTCCTCATGCCAAGCAACCATGTCTCGACATCTTCCTCCTCCTTGTGCTCTCCATCAAACATAGGAGGTTTAATCTTGTTCATTTCTCCCTTCAGTTCATCCACTCCAGATCTCCTATGCTTTCTGGTAGGAGATGGGCTTGAACTACTGTGTGCCCTCCTCTTAGAGTGCCCTTGGAAGTGATGATGGTGTCTTCCAACACTTCTTGATTTCCTCTTTCCATCAGGAGACCCGTGACTTCCGGATTTACTAGAGTCACTCTCCTTATTCAATTTCTTTTCTATCCTTTCCAGGCTCTGTATCAACTTTATGTTGAATTCTCCCTGTTGTTCCCTAGCTTTCATGAGCTTTATGTTATCTGCTCAGTGAGTTTGGACATCTTTTTGCAATCTTTCAATGATTTTCATCATGTTTCCTTCCTTATCTATCTCTTCTCCATGTCCATTGGAGTTCGATCCTTCAACTCCCAAATGGACATCCATTCTTTTAGCTCCATTCTCTGAACTGAAAGCATTCTGTGCCTCCTCCATTCCTCTGCGCTATGCGACAATTCAGTTTGGTTCTGAGTCTCTGACAATTATTAACTCTGCAAACACAATGTGCAGTCAACCGAAATTTGTCAAGCCATCAGTCCTTAACAAATTCCACAGTATTCATAAACCAATCTGATTCAAAGAAAACTTTCAAATTTCATTCTGCGGTTCTCAATCAATCAAGAATCCCTGCAGATCTTTTCTTTCTAAACTTTGCTCTATTCTGCTATAATTTCCGAGCACTAGCTCCTTTTCTCTTAGCCCCCAACCCATGCGACCACGGGCTATGGCCAAGCGCTAGATCGATAGGCGCTTATTCGGGACATCGGGCCTCCGGCTTCGGAAGTTTTCAAAGCACATCACAACAAATCTCTCGAAGTTCCGGATTAACCTCGCGAAGTAGGGTGGATCAACAATCCACGACTACCCAGCATCCAACGGCTGACACCCATTGTGGAACTTCAGGCATCTGGGCTCCGGGACTTCGGAGCTTCGGGACCTCGGAGGATTTCACATCTGCACTCCCCCAACACCCCGAAGCGTTAATCTCTAAACACTTCCATGTCACCTTTGGTGACGTCATTATGTCTCGCCACCTCGGCGTTACGAAACTTTTGAAAGTTCTTCCTTTCGTTCCCTTATGAAACATTCTTCCGAAGTGTCAAGTCTCTGGGCTTCACAAATGGCACCACGCGTCCACTGGGACCCACGGTTTTCGTACTTGAACTAAGATACCGAATAGTCACATCACTTAACGCCTTTCAAATTGCAAGGGCATGCATCCACGGTTTGGAGTAACCCGCCTTTCGTCCCGCAATTCTTCTGACGCTGACACGTAACCCCTCAGTGAAACCGTGGTTTGGATTGCGGGACCGCCTTGGGGAATTAACTCCCGTGCAACTTGGATCCCTGCAATGCCTCTTGGTCGTCGATCTTGATGTATCGTGATCAATGCCAGTGTGGGCCCGCCGACCTTTAACTATGTTATGTAACCTTAGGGCCCACATAGTACACCTGACAACATTCCAGGTTGGGGAACGTGGCAAGTATAGGAGAGGTCCACGTCACCTCCAGGTGACGTCATCACAACTCACTACTTCGGCTCTTCAAGGTTTCGGAACTTCATGCTTCGGGAGTTCTCTCCTCAGTAAACATCATTCTCCCAAACACTGAAATCCCGAACAAGCCAATTTGCTAACACATGTCCCTCTTGACAAACGCTCTGAATTAGCTCCAAGAGCGCTCTGCCCTTCATACCACGCCGTAACTTCCACCCATGACTTGATCCAACGGTTCTGGTCCAACTTTGGCCCAATCCAACGGTCGAGCTCTTCTCCCCAGATCTACAGGGTAGATCCACTTCGGGGACTTCGGGGCTTCAGCCTCTTCCACTCTATAACACATACTTCGCTGAAGTCATGAATTCTCCAGATCTAACGATCGAGAATTGTCCTCCTTCTCTTGAACCGATTCCAACGGCCCACATTACTCTGCGGCCCAATACCACGTCTGTCATGGTTTTATAATACCGCTGCACCTCCTGAGCTTCGTAACACGGCCAAGGTAACCTCTTGGCACTCAGAATGCTCTGAGACTCGAAATTTGTTCCTTTTGACACAATTTCCCTTGAAACCTTGGTTCCAATGACCACTTAACCGACCCATCCAGGCTCAGTGCTTGAAACTTGGCTCTGATACCAATTTGTAACGTCCCCGGCCAACTACCCCTCTGTCAGGCAACACTACCCAAATTACTTTATCTTCTTCCAACTAGCTCTGATACCAATTTGTAACTTTCCCGACCACCCAACACGTCGGGCAAGACCACCGAGGAACATACATATATATAACATGCATTTCTAATAAATTTAAAACAAATAACACAGAATTACTGCTACCATACAGACTCTTGTGGAATTGACAGTAATTCATACATGCAACGGAACACATGATAACATTGCAAGAATCACAGAGATGCACAACATACATAATTAAGCATAGAAATGATACTTATCTTTTAACTGGAGAAGAACCACCAACTGCTTGCAAACCTTCCACGAACCTCCCAGCCTTAGACCATGCTTCTCATCACTCTCAGCAGTGGGTCACCCCCGAGCTGGGACTAAACTCCACCAGGCAAGGGATTCCTAGGATAGGCAAGGTCGATAGGAAAGTCACACAGTTTAAGAGGAAGGATTCTCTCCCAGGAGCCACTTATGCCCACTGCTCACATACTCTCATTCCCCACATGCCTATCCGACCTCAGGAGTATACACCTTCACTGTTGCACGGTCCATCGGCTGCTCTACCTCCCTTCCGAGGCTTCAGCAACAGGCCRAACCAGAATTSTCAAAGCTCKGTAGCAGCTACGGGACTCCCTCCAGAAGAAMTCACTACCTCARCACACTCTCTCACCTGGAGAGAGTTGCTCACAGGCCTGACAACCTGCTTCTTCAATCCACAACAACCTCTCTCACCCGGAGAGAGAGTTGCTCACAGGCCTGAAAACCTACCTCTTCAACCACAGCTTGACAACCCCCTCTTCAAACCACAATAGCAAGRTCAAGTAAGGCAAGGGATGTCTCAATGAATTACAGAGGTGCACAATGGCCACGAGTTCAGCAATGGTGGAATTGGCTGGCTACGTGCTTGCTCAGTGTGTGAGTGAACTCGTGAGAGATGGGGCAAACTGGTCTAGCATAGCGAAGATGGTGAGAGCGTGAGTGCCTGAGAGCCCCTTAAGACTGCATGTGTTTGAGTCAACACCTGTCGCTCATGAAGCACGTTCCTTTCCCTTTGGAAGTCACTTGTCCTCCCCAAGAAACTTAGGATAAAACATATCCTTCTAAATAACTTTTGGAATAATAATAAATTATTATTCTCTTGGACTTAAGCCCTTAGGCTTTAGCCCCTCTTTCCAACCTCTCAGCCCCCTATCCCTTACCCAGCCTAGTGGAGCTTAGTCCCCCATTCTCTTTTATTGTGGTCAGTCTACACGCAGCGATGTTTTATATTAATAATATGAATATTTACATGTATAAAACAAGCTCCTGGACTTTAACACCTAGGCTCTCCGGCCTACTAACACATAAGCCTACCAGCTTATAATTGCTTGGCTCACCAGCCTACAAAACATGTTTACAATTCATAATACAACCGGGGCTCGTCCTAGGGGTATTACAGCCGTGTTCGTATCGGATACTCGTATTCCCGTGTCCTCCGTGTCCCATGTCTTCGTGTCAACTGACTTCGCCACCAGCGAATCTCTAATCTAAGAGATCTTTGTGAAGAAGGATGTCACAGACTCATCCTTCTCCATCTTGAGGGTTCGAAGCTTGTTCTTAAGAACCCTCTTCTAACTGAGCGCCTTCTTCTCATACAGATTAGTTAGAGTGTCAAAACACTCCTTTGCAGTCTTCAATGGTGCTATGACAGGCATGATATTATCTTTTACGGAATCAAATATGATTCCCTTTGCCTTTGCGTGATTCTTCTTAAAGGTTGTCCTTCGTGCATTGGCAAAAGGTTCTTCTATTACATTGATCACAAAGTTGTCCAAGTCATGCTCTTCCAAAATATTTAAAACCCTGGCTTTCCAAACATTAAAGTTTGAAGCCCCCTTCAATCCTGTCCTCATGCCTCACTGAAATTGATGTCATCTCTGCAAGAAACCCTTAATAAAAACTGTAATGTGCTCTGAATAAATTTCCCAAGAATCTGTGCATGCTCTAGCAGACTACAAAACTAAGCTCTTCCACACCCTAGAGCTCTGATACCATGATAAATTTATGAGTACTTTCAAATCTGAAATTTTCTTTTACATTTTACTGAACTTTTAATCAGATTTCACCATATTGCAAAACTGAAAACAGAAAATTCATGCAGCACAGTAAATAGCATCCAAAAATTTGTACAGAGAAATTTACCCTGGGGAAATCCTTTAGGGAGGAAAACCCCAGCAAAATGATCTTTCTTATTATGCAAATGATTGAGCTTTAGAGCAGGTACAAATGGCCTCTAAGGGCATAACAGATCAATAATAAAACATAGTCTCACAGGCTTGCATACCAAGAGGGTTTGTTGAAGAATACTATGTTGGATCTGCCATATAACTAGTTTAAAGGCTGAATACTTTGCTTGAGAATGAAACGCCCTGTCATGAAGACCTTGTCTAGCTTGAATGCTCGTCTTTAGGCTGGTTCAAACCCTTGGTTTCAAATCTAATCTGAATCAGATCTGGGACTGAATGCTCATACAGATCTTGTTCTCAAACCCCAAAATGACTCACTCCAAGTAGAGGACGAATTGTTGGAACTCAGATTCATATATATCTTAGTGAATGGCTTGTGGTCCTTTTATTATTATTTCCACAAGTCTTCTAGAACAAAAAGTAATATATTTTATTTCTTCTAGAAAGATCTGTACTAATCCATCACTTAATTATAATATATTTTATTCCTTCTAGACAGATCTGTACTTATCCATTACTTTATTATAATATATTTTATACCTTTTAGACAGATCTGTTCTTATCCATCACTTTATTATATTTTATTCCTTCTTGACAGATCTGTACTTCTTTTTCACTTAGCATTCACATTGCATTAGGTTCTTTAAGACTTAACAAGTCTTACTAGGCCGGGCACTCCTCTTTCTTCAAGTCATCACAATACCCTCAAGGTTAACATGGTCCACACATGCCAACGCACTAGCTCATTACATCATTGCATCATACATATATAAGAAAGATCATTTGTCATGGGATGTGATCATCTCCTTAATCATGGTCGAGTGCTAGAGTTATTCACTTAGGAGTGGCCAGTCTCTAGGCAAAACCTCATAGCTCATCCATCTCGAAGACCTAGGAGAACTTTACACATCACCTTGCCTTGACACACAAGGCACTGCCTCAACACATGAGGTTCAGTCTTGACACACAAGACTACTAAGCAGCAGCATACTCTGTCTTGACTTTTGCTTTGACACACAAAGCTCACAAGACTTATAGCAATGTCTCTTGACTCTTGCCTTGACATACAAGGCTTTTCTCCAAGTCTCAAATCAGCCTTGACACACAAGGCAATCTTGGAGAATGTCTCACGATGCTGCAAACTTTAACACCAGTAAGGACTTTTCAATAGATTCCTCTAGTGAGAGGACTACTACTACTAAAAGATGATCCAGTGATGAGACTGATTCAAGTGTGTAAAAAAAAAA